>JAMKCH010022967.1:0-31961 GCA_023653785.1 Ophioderma brevispina
AGCCGCGAAGCTCGACTTTTTTTCAAAAATCGGAGAGAGCTGCGGCGGCGGACGGTGTCAGAGGAAATGTGATGTGATCTGGGAAAAACCCGCCACATGTCGCACCCGACAGTTTTGAAAAATAAAGAATAGCTTACACTCTGTATATTGTACTTTATTTTTTGTCAGATGTATAAGGCGTAACTTTTGATGTGTGTATCTAAACGAAGAAAATATGGGAATATATTACTTTAGAATGTGTTATTTTACCCGCATTACATTGTCATAAAAAAGCTCTGGGGTCATGTTCTGTCGGCTCTGGTCATGTTGAAATCTGAATATTATTAAGGCCTAGTAGGCTCTTTGGAAATTTTAAGCGCCGGTTTTTTTGCAGCCACTGGCAGCGGCGCCGTCGCGAAGCGGATCATCTTTTAAAAACGTGCTGAGGCGGCGCCGCGCGAAGCTTTGGGCTGCAGTCACTGGCAGCGGCGTCGTCGTAAAGACTTACTGCTGGTGGTAAAATGGGGCCGTGATGTAATTTGAAGCTCAGGGTTGCAGCGCTGGCAGCGGCGGCGTCGCGAAGCTTCCACCTTTTTAAAAAGGTGGCCTGCGGCGGCGGCCGCGAAGCTGGGGTGAGCCCACTGGCAGCGGCGGCGTCGCGAACTCACCTTTGAAAAAACGTGGCTGCGGAGGCGCCGCGAAGCTCTGGGTGCAGCCAATGGCAGCGGCGGCGTCGCGAGCTTCACCTTTTGAAAAACGTGCCTGCGGCGGCGCCGCGGAGCCAGGATGCAGCCGCTGGCAGCGGTGGCGTCGCGATCGCGAAGCTTCCACCTTTTATAAAACGTGCTACGGCGGCGCCGCGAAGCTCTGAGTTGCAGCCACTGGCAGCGGCGCGGCGCGAAATGAGAAATAAATAAATAATAAATAAATAAATAAAGTTATATAAATAAATATATAACTACATAAATGTATAAATAAATATAAAATAACATAAATTGATAAAATAAACATTATAAATTAAATACAACAATTTTGGCTGCATCGAATTCAAGCTCGGGTTGCAGACAGTGGCAGCGGCGGCGGCCGCAAGCCTTTCTGTTGTGAAATCGGGGTTGGGTGTAATTTGGCAAGATCAGGGTTGCAGCCGCTGCAGCGGCGGAGTCGCGAAAAAGTTTTAGAACTAAACTAAACAACGAAACATGGTAAATATTACGAGTTTTAAGAGTAGAGTTGTATTTTTTAAGTATGACAGAAATTCACCCTTATTGGTTGAGAAAATTTGTTAGTTTGCTTACGAGAATATACGGTGATTTAGAAAATGTAATTGCGTTTTAGAAATAATAAAGTCTTAGAAATAAAATGAATAAAATAAATAGGTAAATAAGTAAAGATATGAATTAAAAGTAAATAAATAAACAAAAGGTAGTGCCTGCCTCTAATTTCAAGCTAGGGGTTTCAGCCAGTGGCAGCGGCGGCGCCGTAACGACTTACCGTTGGTGAAATCGGGTTTGGGTCTAATTTTGAAGCTTAGGGTTGCAGCCGCTGGCCAGCGGCGGCGTTGCGAAGTTTTAGAACTAAACTAACAAACGAAAACATGTTAAATGTTTTAAAGAGTTGTATTTTAAAGAACGCCACATCTTCACCATGTTGGCCTCACCTCCCTATTCATGGAGAAAATAGTGTTAGTTTGCTTACATGAATAGAAAACACGTTAATTCGTTATTTTTTGGTGAGAAAAGTGGTGATATTTAGGAAAACAATGGTAAATGATAAGAGTATGTGTGCATCATCAATTACGTTAAAATTTGATATAGATAATCGGACCTTCCCTTAAAGAACGACACATGTTCACCCTTGTTTGATTTAAATTATTATCTTAAATCGGGCCCTCACCCTTTAACGAACGAATTATCTCACCTTAGTTTCTTGAGAAAATATGTTAAATGGTTAAGTTTGTTTTCGTCATAGCGTAAGAAGGATAAACTGATAAAATGATTTGATTTGGGAAGTAAATGATAGAGAGTTGTGTTCGTCCATTAATGCGTTAATAAGAAGTTTTTATATTAAATCGCAACTTTCCCTTTTTAAGATCGACTCATCTTCACCCTTTGGTTGTTTGAGAAAATATGTTATATTTAAAAAAAATCAGTTAAATGATAAGCGTTTTTTCTCATGTACCTGTGAAATCTTAAGGCTAACGGATGTTTGGGTGAAGTTTATGAGCGAAAAAGACTCCACTTTATGGTCGATCAATATTAATTTACACAGTACTCATCTAAACGATTGAAATTTGAAATATAACGGAGCGAAACTTTGCAGATGGGGTTTTAGGGTGAAGACACTCAATTCAGATTAGAAAATGTATAATCTTAAATCGGGCCATCTCCTTTAAAGAACGAATATCTTCACCCGTGTTGGTTGAGAAAATGGAAACATTTTTTTCTATTCTATGTTTTTTTCTATGTTTTATTATTAGAAAACATGTTAGATGATTAGAGTGTCTGCATTCGTTTATTGTGTTATTAAGAAGTTAAAATCATTGTTTAAATATCAAGAGCTTTGGTTGTCTTCTCTTAAATTAAAACATAGCCTTTTTGGAGTTGCTCTAAATTAAACATAGGATTACATTAAGAAGGGATAACTTTAAAAGAACGACTCAACTTCATGCAGCTTTTTTTAGAATGAGAAAAAAAATGACAAAACATGTAAATGTAAGGTTAGTTTTAAAGAACGACTCATGTTCACCCTTGTTTGTTTAAGAATGTTTAATGTGTTATTAGAAAACATGTGAAATGATTAGAGTCTATATTAGTTTATTGAGTTTATGATTACATATATCAAAGAGGTTGTGTCTTCTTTTATTTGTGTTTGTCTTAAATTTAGAGCACTGGCTTATATTAAGAAGGATATCTTTAAACAACGATCCATCTTCCACTTCTGGTTTAGGAAAATTTAGACAAAAAATGCAAAATTCATCAATCGCGTTTTATATACGAAGGCACATGTGGTCAGTGGATACGACGACCGGCTCGTGATCTGAAGTGTCGTGGGCTTCGAGTACCACTGCGACCGTTGTTGTTGTGCACTTCGCTGCCTCTTTCCACCCAGGAGTGAAATGGGGAGCGGTTAGAGGGAATATCAAATCTAATGCTTGATAGGCAGTGCACTAGTTGGCCTGGCAGCAAACATAATGAAGCGGACTGACTATGACATTTCCTGATGGTAGCCGTAATGATAATGGCCAGGCTCTTTGAACCCTCAGGTAAAAAGCGCAATATACATCCAGCTATTATTATTATACTTAAATCGGACCTTCCCCTTCAAAGAACGAATCATCTCACCTTATTTGTGACATGTTAAATGATGAGTCTGTGTTCGTTCATGCGCAAGATAAATACTTTATAAAATTCGGGCCACCCCTTTAAAGAACAACTCATCTTCACCCCAGTTGTTTGTGCCAACCCTTTAAGATCGACTCATCTTCACCCTAGTCATGCTATTGTTTGTTGACATGTTTTTAAATATATAGAGGATGTGTTAAAAAGATCAAAGAACATGGGTCTTGTGTGGAGTTGTAATGTTTGTTTACGGTGAAAGTCATTTAAAGAACGACTCATCTCACCCTTGTTTTTAAGCAAATATGTTACTAGTAGTTATTTTAAAAAACATGTTAAATAATATTGATGGGGGGAAGGAAAGGGGATTAGGTCAATGGTTGTTTGATTTGGAAGTTTTGAGCGAAAAGTACTCCATTTGAGGAATATAAGTTATTTAGAAAACTCTTAAATTGATAAGAGTTTTGATGTCCGTCATCAATGCGTTAAGAAGTATATTAATTAATCTGATCTTCCCCTTTTTAAAAGAACGACTCATCTTCCACCCTTGTTTGTGACATGTTAAATGTAGAGCATGTGTTAGAAATGATAAAAAGAGAAACATGTTAAATTATAAGAAGAGTTTATGTTCGTATCAATTGTGATAAAGAAGATACTTAAATCGGACCGTCCCCAATAAGAACGACTCATCGTCACTTTGTTGTTGACATGTTAAATGGTAGATCTGTGTTCGTTCATTGCGTTAAGAAGGATAAACTGATAAATTGATTTGACGTTGGAGTAAATGATAAGAGTGGTGTCGTCATTTACTGCGTTAAGAAGTATTATATACTTAAATCGCCAAACTTTCCCTTTAAAGAACGACTCATCTTAACCCTTGTTTGTTGAGAAAATCTGTTATTTATTAAAAAAATCATGTTACATGATTAGAGTTTTTTCTTCAGACCCTGTGAATCTTAGGCTAAAGGCAGGTTTGGTTGGGAAGTTCTGAGCGAAAAAGTTACTCCCTTTTGGTCGATCAATATTTAATTTTACACAGGACTCATCTAAACGGATTGAAATTTGAAATATAACGGCGCGAAAACTTTGCAGATGGGGTTTTAGGGTGAAGACATTCAAATCCAGAATTAGAGATTATATAATTAACTCGGGCCATCCTCCTTTAAAGACACGAATTCATCTTCACCCTTGTTTGTTGAGAAAATAGGAAACATTTTTTTCTATTTTCTATGTTTTTTTCTAAAAACAGTAGAAATTAAAAAAAACATGTTAGATGATTAGAGTCTGCATTCGTTTATGGCCCGTTAGAACTTATAACAATTAAAATCATTTAAAATATCAAGAGCTTGTGTCTTCTCTGAAATTAAACATAGGTTTTTGGAGTGTTTGCTCTTAAATAAAAAATAGGATTTACATAGAAGGATAACTTAAACAGAACGACTCCAACTTCATGCCGGCTTTTTTTAGGAATGAGGAAAAAAAATACAAAACACATGTTAAAATGTTAAAGAGTTTAGTTTTAAAGAACGACTCATCTTCACCCTTGTTGTTTAAGAAATGTTAATGTGTTATTTAGAAACAGTAAAGATTAGAGTCTCTATAGTTTATTGAGTTTATGAGTACAAATATCAAAGATGGTTGGTCTTCGGTTATTGTGTGTGCTTAAATTTAAGCATAGGCTTTATATTAAGAAGGATATCTTTAAACAACAACCATCTTCACCCCTTCTTTGTTAGGAAAAATTTAGACAAAACAAATGCCAAAATCATCAATCGCGTTTTATATACGCAGGGCACCATGTGGTCCAGTGTGGATACGACGACCGGCTCGTGATTGAAGGTCGTGGCGCGAGTTCCCAACGGCGACCAGGTGGTGCACTTCGCTGGCTCTCTCCACCAGGAGTGAAATGGGGAGCTGTTAGAGGAATATCACAATCTAAGTGCTGGATAGGCAGTGCCACAGTTGGCCTTGGCAAGCAAACCTAAATTGAGCGACTCATGACTCTGCACGATTTCCTGATGGTTAGCGTAATAATGATAATGGCCAGGCGCTTTGAAACCCTCAGGTAAAAAGCGCAATATAAAACCCGCTATTATTATTTTACTTAAAAAACGGACCTTCCCCTTCAAAGAACGACTCATCTTCACCCTTATTGTTTTGACATGTTAATGAAGGAGTCTGTGTTCGTTCATTGCGATAAGGATAAATACTAAAATCGGGCTCACCCCCTTTAAAGAACAACTCATCTTCACCCAAGGTGTTTTGTGCCACCCCTTTAAAGAACGACTTATCTTCACCCTAGTCATGCTAGTTGTTTGTTGACATGTAAATTAAAGAGTATGTGTTTGTTAAAAATATCAAAGCAACAGGTCTGTGTGGAGTTGTAATGTTTGTTTACGGTGATAATCATTTAAAGAACGACTCATCTTCACCCTGGTTGTTAAGAAAATATGGTACTAGTAGTTATTTTAAAACATGTTAAAAATATTGATGGTGGGAAATGGGATACTCTCAATGGTTGTTTGATTTGGAAGTTTTGAGCGAAAATGTACTCAATTTGAGAATTATAAGTTATTTTAGAAAAACTCTTAAAATATAAGAGTGGGTGTCCGACATCAATTGCGTTAAGAAGTATATATAATTTAAATCTGATCTTCCCTTTTAAAGAAGACTTCTTCACCTTGTTGTTGACATGTTAAATGATGAGTATGTGTTAGAAATGATTAAAAAGAGAAAACATTGTTAAAGTATAAGAGTTTATGTCCGTCATTAATTGCGTTAAGAAGTTATACTTAAATCGGACCGTCCCCCTTAAAGAAGTGGACGGAACTAATCTCCCCCCTTGTTTGTTGACATGGTTAAATGATAGAGTATGTGTTAGTTCATTGAGTTTAAGAAGGATAAATATTAAATTAAGGCCATCCCCCTTAAAGAATCGTCTGCATCTTAAAACATAGTGTTTGATGCTAGAGTTACGGTTAGACTGATTAAAAAGATTATTAAAGAGCATGGTGTTGTGTGGAAGTAATGTTTTTTACATAGAAAATCCTGTAAAGAACGGACTAAAATCTTCACTCCTTGTTGTTGAAAAAAATTAATGTTGCTAGTAAGTATTTAAACACATGTTAAATTAATAATGATGGTGGGAAATGGGCTACTCTCAATGGTTTAACAATAATGTGCATGATGGGAACGGTAGAGCATCGCGCCCTCCCTCCCCCCCCCCCCCCCCACCCCCCCCTACCGCCGCTTGCCACGGCTGCATCGATATATTTGACTCCGGGATGACGTCATTTTCATGAAAATTATAATTAAGGAGGGGACCGAATTTAAGTCGATTAATTTTCCATCTTGATAGAATGGCCTTCATACAAAAACGCCATTCTTGTAATGGTTTAGCGCGATATTTCAAACCCGTTTCTAAGTGAGAGCTAAAACGTTGATTTTGTAATCCCCAAAGAGTACTCTGTTAAAATTTATTGGGCGACCAAAATGGGGCATTTATATTTGTCATACTCCAAAACCAAACATCCTTTAGCCCTAAGGATGCATAGGGAAAAAGAGTAGCTTTCTTCTGATACCAAACTTTGACCACTAAGTGCTGAGCTTGCCAGGATGGAACGTTATTAGAGCTTTGCGCCGCCGCCGCCGCTCCCACGGCTGCATCGATATAGGTGACTCCGAGGATTGACGTCATTTTCCTTGAAAAGTGTAGGATGGGAAAGGCGTAAATGAAGATTACATAGTTGCATGATGGGATACTATCAATTATCGCGCAAATGCCCATTATGAATGAGGAAAAAAATGGGGTACTGTCAATGGTTAACATAAATAAAGTGCATAATGGGAACGGTAGAGCGCATCGGCCGCCGCCGCTGCCACGGCTGCATCGCTATAGTGACTCCGAGATGACGTCATTTACCTGAAAAAGTGTATGATGGGAAAAGTGTAAATGCAGATTACATAGTGGATGATGGGATATATCAATGATCGCGCAAAAGCCCATTATGCATGATGAAAAAGGGGATACTGTCATTGGTTTAACAATAAAAGTTGCATAATGGGAACGGTTATAGAGCATCGGCCGCCGCGGCCACGGCTGCATCGATAGAGAGGACTCAGGGATGACGTCAATTTCCTTGAAAAGTGCCTGATGGGAAATGCCCATTACATGTTACATGGACGGAAGGGAAGCCGATTACACAGTGCATGATTGCACCAAAAGAAATGAATATCTGACATAGTGCAAGATGGGAAATGGGATGTTATCAATGGGGGGAACGCGGTATTTTTTTTTTTATTGTTAGAGCAGCGCCGCCGCCGGCCGCGCCACGCTGCACGAATAGGTGATCAGGGATGACGGTCACTCTTGTGAAAACAATAATAATAATAATGATAATGAAGATTATAAAGTGAAAGTAATGATTGTTTTCACTTGCAAATTGAAAAAAAAAATGAAGAATGTAACAAATAAAACTATTTCAGATGACATTTTTAATTTTTTATTGACATTAATGTGTCACAAAATTGACCCAAAAATAAAGAATAATGATCACAAATGTACCAAAATTGAAGATCTACTATCCGTGTATGTTAACTTTGTGATCCGGTTTATTATTATATTAGATTATTATTCGAATTATTGGCTACCGCTGTTTTTTAGATTTTTTGCCGAGGTCCTCCGGAGTCGCCTATAGGAGCTTGCTCGCTTCCACGGCTGCATCGCCGTTTTCTATGACAGGTTGGCTTAACGGCGGCCTCCGCAGCTCGCTTTTTAAAAAAGGTGTGAAGCTTCGCGGCACCGCCGCAGCCCGCTTTTTAAAAAGGTTGAAGCTTCGCGGCGCCGCGGCCAAAATGGTTGGGTATTCTAAAGTTTTAGCCAGTTTTTGATTAATAGAATGGCCTTCACCCCAAAAACCCCATCTGTAAAGTTTTTGCGCGATAAATGGATTTTTGTAAGACCATACTGTGTGCCAAAATAATATTGGTTTTCCTTTTCTTTGCAAATCCTTCCCCCCTTTTCGTTCTTTTCCCTCGTTTTTTTTTCTTTGTCTCTTTTAGTATGTTCTATTTTCTCTCAGACTTAAATGAAAAATGTGCAGGCGATTTGAATTTTGCATTTTGAATTTAACTAATGTATAAGATTATCCTTCCGACAAAATTTGAACCTAACGAGTAACAAGCAAAATCTAAAAATGGTACTTACTTCAACCAGGAGACTATTTGGCTTTATCTCCAGCACCAAGTCTTGGTAATTTCAGTGATTTTTCTCCTTTAAAGTTGAAATAAAAAAATTCCTTTAAAAAGGAATGCACGGGCAATCGTTAATGAATCATGTTTGGGGGCAGGGTAGACGCATGGAAAGCACTGTCATATTAAAAACCCTGTACACATAATGATTAAATAAAATCAAAAATTTTGGCATTTAGACACAAAATGCACCAAACATCCAAAAGTGCCGAATTTTCACATGCCCGAGCATCAATTCACAATGGGGAGAAAAATCACCTAATTTCTCCGATCCAAATCACAATTACACTTTTAAAAGCACTATTAGCAGAAAACAACTCTATCACTGCCGAATAGGAGTGTTAAGTACTTTAAATACAACTGATAAATTAACCTTTTAACATGTTGAAATCACCCCCAAATACCATAGCTACGTTATGGAACCAAGATTGATGATACTAATGATGGCAAGTCGGGGGGAGGAGGTTGCGGATCACCCAAAGTGCTCCCGTTAAATTTGAATTTGGTCTCCGTCGCATATTGGGCTATCAATATACCGTTAACACAAGTGCAACAACCACTTCGATCGTCTCAAGTTTAACACGTTGACCACGTGACATTGGTGACGCCGAATTACAAATCACTAGCGAGTGGCCGCGCTTCTCGCAACGATAGCTGATTTGAATGGGAGCGGCAATAAAGGTGATCAACTTCCATTAATGCAATATTGCAGAGACATTACAATATTTTTCTCAAGCTTCTCCATTATTGTCTTTATATGCTCACATGTGTTAAATCAAGAGCTGTCAAATTTAGGCCCCCTTTCTCAACATGAGATGAAGCAGGTGAACATTACTGCAAAATGAACGCTAGCTGATTTTGAGTGGAAGGTCAATAAACGGGTTGATCACTCTTCATCATGCAAAAACTTCAGCGACATTACAATATTTCTTCCACGCCCCCATCTACTTAGGCCTATTTGCTTTTCGCAGTCACAATACACTTCATATGCCTCAATCTGCTTAAACGGGTTAGTCAAGAGCTATCATGACTTTTTTCCAACATTAGCTATAAAGAGCCAGGAGGAAATTTAATGCCACATGCGCCAGCCAAAGAACTCCCACTCCAAAGACCAATCAGTTGCGTAGCTGGGGTCGTGGAAAAGTGGCCAATCATGGGGGAAATGCGGGTGGGGCAGAGTACCCATTGGAAGAAATTGCGGCAAAATGGGAACTTGAGGCAAAAGCAGCCGTTTGGACGCACCCTCAATCGGGTGCGATTTGTCATGTCGGGGAATTTCCCTGACCGCGTTTTTGCCCCCTCCAACACAATGCTGGCCGACAGATGTAATGGCTACGTGACCCTGGGCGCAATGATTCAAACAATAAATTTGTAATGAGATAATAATTATAGTTCTAAGTAAATATAGGCTACTCTTTGCTCGAGGAAGGGCCATACGCAGGAATACTTTTTGGAGAGGGCGGGACCTCGAAAAAGTGGACCTTTTTGGATAAGTGAATCAACCCCCGGGCCTTTTGAACATCTCATCACCCTAAAATTGGCTACTGTGCAAAATCTCTTCTCAAGTTTGGACCTCGTCATCCACAAATCAAGCAATAAGTGGACTTTTCGGCCCTTTGTGGAATTTCCCCTGCGGACTCCTAAAACCAAAGATTGAAAATCAATCTAAAAGATTGAGGTGAGGGAAAACGTCTAAAATTCGATGAAAAATCAATGGAATGTGGTTGGAAATTTTCGTCTTTAAGAGCTTTTAAGACTGATTCTCAATCGTAATTTGGACTTTTCCCTCCCTCTATCTTTCCTTTAAGAGAGTAGGGGTTCTGGTGTCGCGTATGTTGCAAAAATCAAGACAGGCCTAATGGCTAAAATTACAACTTTGAGGGAGTTTGCTTTTTTACCAGCCTTTGTTTTTAATCTATTGTATTTATCTATGATATTTTTAGTAAATTAGTGGCCAAATGAACACCCCTTTTACACAATACATAGCTGATATCCGGTTGAATTGGCAGCGGATAGGCGGTACCGATACGGCATGTTAGAGTGTCCGCCATCCGGATTTTCGACGGAGGCGCCGTGGAAAAGAAATACGATCCTGTAATTTTCATTTCTTTTTACAGTATTTTGCTGTAAATGCACTGTGATAAGTTACAGTGTGGGTGTGTGTGGGCATGTAGGAAATACATATACTATGCGCAATTTAATGCACCGCACTTCACTTTGCATGTCACCCTTAATGTAAAACAATAGAGTAACAATTTGCAAGAACCTGAAATAAAATGCTTAAACATACAACATAAGATGATTTCTTATTTCTACTAGTGGGTTTTTTCCGTGGGATGTCTTATTTTTTAATATTTTGAGTAAAATGACAAATGAAGCTCGGCCTCAATACACGATACATGATCGGCGATGACTGGTTAAGATTACGTACACTCTCTCATGTTTTAACATATTTATGTCATTTCATGTAAGGACTTTGGTCATCACGATCATAAACACATAGCTCCAGTACCGGGTTGTGGCATCACTTGACTTCAGTGGTGTTTGTATTTTATCAAGGACTTTTATGTCACAATGACACAAAGAAATAATCTGCGTCAAAACGATCGTTGAGTGTTTGGCTTTTTGCTGTATATATTAGTGGTATACAGTACCACATGTGAGGACTTAGACTGGACCTTGACGATCATAGCGCTTTGGAGAGATTGTTAATTTATTTATTGGATAACATCTTCTACAGTGGCACACACCTACCGGTGGTGCATCCAAAAACAAGAAAACAAAGAAACATAATCAGGAGTATACAAAATGAAAATACATTACAAATAATGGGAAAAGGTTTACACAAGACGAGTCAATGTGAAAACAATCTTCAAAGAAACATATTAAATAGACAAACGTATTCTTAGAGCGATCTAGTTTTCCATGCAGATACAAGATTGCTTTGCAGCATGATCGAATATATTCCAAGACATAGTATCTTGGAAAATGTTATAAAAAACAAGTGATGTTTACATCAATATGACATTAAGGAAGATGTCCCAGAAAAGGTTAAGGTCATTCTGAATAAGTCTATGTGGAGATCATGAAATTTCATCCTACTAGGATGGAAATAGCCATTCTAACATAAAAGGAGCATCGTTTCTTGATCTTGGTACACGGCAACAAAGGCCTGTAACTAAAAATATTAGACCAAGATTTTTTTCTGCGTCCAAATCAAGTGTGTTTGTACGAGCCTTGAAGGTAGTTACATCCTACGAAATTCGTTATATCAGTAAATAGGGCTCCAGTATGGACATTTTGAAATTAAGATAATTAATAAAGTTAAAGATGATTTGATTGAGCTCTATTGTACCAATTGGTGTGATCCATATTAACAATGACCTTTTTGAGCGTAATTGATCCAGATGAAATTAACTTTGGATCGGCATTGACAAACAGCACTTAATTAGCATTTTTAAGTACAGTTTTAAACATTTCAAGCAGGCCCGTAAGGTGTCGCCAACAAAAAGAATGGCATTTAGCATTAATCTAGGGCCAAGCGATTATTTCCATATTTTTTAGACGATTAAAGTATTTAATACGCGTCGAGTCATGCATGGAGGAGAATAGGTTGCCAGCTAGATCGCCATAAAGTGCCTGTTTAGCTACATTCCTAGGAGCTTTAAGAATGGTTCTTCTAGCCATTTGGTAATGAAGATGTCGAGCTTATCCATGGTAGAAATGGCATTACAAAACCAAACTGAACAGGCATAGTTAATTGAGGGGAGGCCTATTGATTTCCAAGCAAGGTACTCGTAGTAGACTCTATTGACTCATCATGGTCATTAATAAATGAATAATGTAAGCGATGATACGATGACCGTTTTTAATGACCTCCTCATATGGTGAATATCTGATTAATTCTGGAAAATATACCACCAAGATATTTATAACAATTAGCCTCAGTGATGAAGGTTTATCACCTAGGTCGCCATTTCCTATTGTCATGAGACGTTTACCCAATATTAGGACGTTAGATTTCTCAAAGTTGAAGGATAGTCTCCAACGTCTGGAACTCGATGGTTAGATATAGTTGCCCAAGGAGTTAGAGGGGGCAACCAGCGAATATCAAGCGAGGTCAAACGTTTACAGAGCACGAAAAAAATGTTACAAACGAAAAGCAGCCCCTTACTAAGTCGTATTCACCCTCTATAACTAGTCAAGTGGATTAATACGCCGTACGTCGAAGGTTGAAAAGACAAACTATCGGATTTGTACAGTGTTTCGCATGCAAAAACTAGTGTAGATGTTCATGATTTGTAAACACACTCTTTAACCTCTTTGGACAAATCTGGAAGAACAATAACTACAATGCACATTCGCGACTTTGATCTTTACCTATATGGATCTATAATACAAATCTTTTTCGTCTAAAAACTAAATCCAAACAGTTCCTAATCTAACTTCTAGAAAGGAACCCTGATTTCGTTTGTCCATGCAATCCTATGCGGTTTTAAAACTTCCGGGTTAAAACCCATAACAAAGGACGGTCCCCGACCGTGCGAACGACACAGTAATATAGCAAATTTGCTTCGCGGCGCCGTATGCCAGGACATCTGCAATAAATAGAATAAGACCATAGACAATGACATTTGATCGTCTTTTCATTCACGGTTTAATTGAGGGGACTCACGAATTTATATATTTTGCGACCAGTCCAATGTTCAAGATTGTTTCTTAATTTTGCACGTTGCGTTTTCTAAAGCACTTCAAGACTTGTAAATTATTACCTAGTTTCCATTTTCTATCATCGCGCACCTCCAAGCACGTGTTTGCAGTCCAATCCTCATTATTTATTTTTTTACAATGGTTTGAGGTTGTGCCAGGAGATTAAGTTTACCGCGTGCTCGAAGTTTTTTTAAGCTATTTTATTATAGCTAAATCCTATGTTAAAAAGTTCCTGCATCCTAATGCACAAAAAGGTAATATGTTAATTAAAGCATTATGTTGTACTTTCAGTTTGAAGGTGCACGAAAGATTTCAAAGTCCTCGATAGGGGATTAGTGATTTCATATAGATTAGACACTTCAATAGATTCCTATTTTACTTGGCGCAAATATAAATTTAAACTGAAAAACAAAAAGGTAAGAAAAATTGTCTAATATTAGTTAATTTGCTGGAACAACGAAATGTGAGTCATAGACACAGTGTCATTGTAGCCTAGCCGATGCACTGTAGGTTGACATTTCAGTGGTTTGTGTACACTGTAAAAAAATTACAGTGCAAATTTACTGGAAAATACTGTAAAAACTTCCCAAATCTTACAGTATTTGGCTGTTTTGTTCTGTTTGTTGTAACTTGGAATAAAAATAAAGGGATAAATACTGTAAATTTGGATGTCCAATGTTCCAGGCCTATAATGAAAATTAAAAGTGAGACTTATCGAAAGTTAATCCGTCTCTAACACCAATATACACTACTATGAATTTTTCAATCATACCATAAGTACTAATTACGGGAAAAATCTGTAAATTTTACAGGAAATCCTGGGGCAGCAATTATGCCAACAAACCCTCGTAAAAATATAGCTTTTACAGTTTTCATTCAAATTTACTGTATTTATACAGTTTGATGTAAAATACATTTTACAACAAACTGAAATTTTACAGTATATGCACTGTAAAGAATGTTGTGATAGGCAACTAAGTTAGGTGGTCGTAATCAGGGCTTTTTTATTCTCAACACATTCACAATCTCTGTAATAACTCACCAAAATATATAGTTTTTTTTAATTTTTTAGTGTTTTGATTAAATTAATTTTTAAATTACTGTAAATTTTACGGAAATTTGTGGCCAGAATTGCGCCAGGATTTTACTGTAAAATTTACAGTATTTTTTTTTACAGTGTAGGGCCTATGATTATCTCAACGAGTCCTAACTTCCATATTTTTTTTCTGGACTCATTGATGCTTTTTAGGCGATGGTCCACGGTGAGAAAAAAATAACTGTATTAGAGAATTACGGAATCCCAGCTTGCCAGTATTCTTACCTTTAAAATACGGTGCATCGTAGAAAGTAAAATTACTGTATTAAGAGAGTCTTGAGCATTTTTAATGACTTTAACACAACATGAGTGTTTTTCTTCATACACACATCGATAAACATCAAAAACTTTTTCAATCATAACGGCAAAATTCATCTTTTACGGTTCGATTTATTTAAGAATCCCGGCAGCTGGGATTCCGGTATTTATGGTATTTTACCGATAACAGAAATTTTTAACAGTGATAGGACTACGGTACAAAAAGTAAGAATAATATAAAAAGTTATTTTTCCATAAAATCTGATGAACAAATTGAAACATGCCGTGTGAGGTGTGATTGATTTGAATACCTATGTTTGGTTAGACTTGTGCCGTATGCCTTGATGGGCATGGGGCATAATGGAAGAAACCAGGGGAGCTCTTTCCGTATTTTTTTTTTTTTTTATTGACGAAAACCTTGGGATGCACCATGCCTAGAGACGGAAATAAAGACGCCGCAAACCTACCTGTGCCTTGAAAGCACAATGGTCTCCCGTATTATATCGAGCATGAAATCAATGCGCTATGGATTATAGCCATGTGTTTGGGAATTGGGACTTTGAAAAAGTGAACTCATTCCCTATTCAAAAATAAAGTTACACTACTTTTTTCTATATTGAAAGAAAATAAAAAGAAAATATCTTCATGATATCCCTTTGTGAGCCCTAAGTGGGAATTAATAAGTTGTTTGTAAAACTATGGCAAAACTATATATATTCCCATTTCCCCCAAATTCAACAAAAGGGGCAAAAAGTCCACTTTTTGATGAATTTGTTGATAAAAAGGTGAAAAAGGCGGAGACACTTTCACAAGAAAGTCCACTCTCTGGTGATGCGATGTTCAAAAGGACGAGGGGGGCGTGGTATGGGGGGTAGGTTCACTTTTTCGACGTCCCGCACCCCCAAAAATAATTCCTTCATACTATTCTACAGATTCTCAAGCCTAATTTAAACGTCATATTTCAATAATCTTTATTCATCGCAAAGATATCTGAATATAAAGAATATTTCCAAAATAAGGTTCATCGGCTAAATAGGCACAAAAATCACTTCGCTATTATGTTAGGCCACTTTATACTAGAACTGGCAAAGCCTTTAAATCTTATTATGGTCTCAGCTAGGGGTTATGATAAAAATTCAAGTAAGTTTGATTTTAAATTGTTGAAAGTAAAATTTCAGCTAATATTTGTTTTTGTATTTGTTTGTTTTTTAATCTAGATAAATTTATATAATAGGCAGAGCGTTGATTCACAGCTGCCACATGGTACTCAATTAATGCAGACCCAACTAATGCTTTCCTCAACAAAAAAAAGGAAAAAAAGAACGGAGACATTCAAAAGTTCCGGGTCAAAAGTACAACGATATTATGTGCTGCACTTCATTCCCAACGAAGGCTCTTTTGGTGAAAGTAGAAAACTGCCCAAAATTAGTGATCTAGATTTTCACCAAATATTATTATAAATGTTAGTTAAACACTATTTTTTTTTCATTTCATTCTCCACTCTATCTTCCATTCAATGCAAGATGTGCTTCAAAATCTAGGCTCGTATAGTGGTCTCATATGATTAGAATACTATTCATATATTTGACGTCCATTTGACTTCTCTTTATTTGACGTTTACATGTCATGATTAATTGATTGAAACTTATATTTCCGATATTATCCATCATCGGGGGTGAGTTAAAGAGCTTTTCAATCAGTATATCACGAAACATACTTAATTATCTAGGTAATATTTAGTTATCTAGTTCAATATTTGCGAATCAAGAGGAAATCATTTGGTGACAGTCATATAATATTGAACATAGATTGTTGCACCGTATTATCAGTCAGTTGGATCGAATTTATTAATACGAATAAAAAAATTCGTCCCTTAGCCATGGGCGCCGCCATTAAACATTATAGCTATAGCTAGCTACCAGACTACACATACAAATGAATAGGACATCTTTTTTTAGAATTATGAACTATGTTCCCTGACAAATTTATTTGCATAATGTAGTATTCTGAAATATGTTGTATGTAATGAGAACATAATATAGAAAATATTAACCGACGGAAATAAAAATCAATCGACGGAAAGCCATGTTGTGAATGTTTGTACTTATAAGTAGGGAGATCTTTTGGAGAGTAAAAATGCGGTGAGTTGTCACTTCAAAAGCAACGCATTTGAAGAATTATATTTAGCAAACGTTGTGATGTAGCGTGTTGTAGTGATTAGTGGAAATGTTTGTACTTGAAGTGGAGAGTCATTTTGAGAGTTAAAATATGGTGAGTTGTTACCTTCAGAGTATTAGAAGAGTTACATTAAGAAAAAGTGTGATGTGGTGTGTTATGACTGGTGTTATTAAAGATCTAAATAGGGCCATATTTAATTTTAATTTGGAACGTAATGGATCGTGTTGCAAGGAACCAAATGGTTCAGGATTATAGTTCAGGCGGTGTAAGAATGGTGGATCTTCAAAGTACTTCATGCTCTCAAACAACGTGGTCCGGAGACTTTAAATCCAGTCCATCGATTGGAGCCACCTATTTTTAATATAAGGTCTGTTAAGATTACATTTACATTATTTGGAAGTTGCAGCAAACTGTTACAGACGTACCAAGGTCAGAAGCAACCTCCCGTGGTTCATAAAACAAAATTCACATGAACTATTTGTAAGAACTGTGACTTGACCAAGATGTAATTGAAAACAATGATTTTAATATATAATAATTATAACATTTCTTGGTCTGCCCATTGTTGTAGCAACAATGCACAAAATGATTATGTTCTACCCTATTTAAAATCAAAGGAAACACACAACACTCTCATTAATTTCATTCAAAGTTCACAGTTCTCGTTGGATGCGCACCAGGTCTCTGTAGAATCAGTCCCATATAAATTTGGCGACACAATTCTTGCTGGTACAGTTACAACTAGTTTCGTCGTCGTCGTCGCGAAATCGCAAAGTCCTTTTGCTCTAGACGGCCGATAGTTTGTGAAGTTGTAGACTTGAAAACAACTGGAAGTATAACTGGAACTGCACAGCTTGATTGTATAATAAACATTTGTCCATACAGGTATCAGTGCTTAAAGGTAACTCGTTGTAGAGTCGCGTCCACTGGTAGAATAAGTATATTGCTGCTGCTTGGTATGGAATTTTCACCTTGGTTTTTCCAAAGGCACCAAATTTGTGGGCAGCTCTGACAATTCTAGAAACTTATTACCTGAATGGTAATAAAACAATAAGCTTATATCTAATCAAATGTAATGAAAGTTCTCCACCTGGCCTGTTTGAGAGGTTCTACAACTCGAATGTACATCTCTTGTCAACTGGCGAAGAGAAATGACTTGCAACAGAATTTGTCCTCTCTACAGTTCCATGATGCCAACAAACACTGGGAGACAAGTGAACATTTCACTCATCTTTTCAGTTTCGCTGAAACATGTTTAAAGGAAGTCCACCTCCAGTGTTTTGACATAGCAATACACAAAGGCTAGGGGTCCATCAACAGTGTGGCAATCTTTGCGTCCGAAGGTAAACAAAGACCCTCTATACAGTTCTTAAAGGAAGATGATAAGACACTGGTCCCGGTTGTCCGCAAATTGCGACATATTCCTGACATGTTTGTACTCAGGAAGTCTCACAACCTAGTCCCATTTAAACTAGGTCAATTAGATAAGTCATGCTTATTGCGCAACACATTGCAAGTTTCATCTTTTCCAGTTCTCCCTCACTCATAAATTTATGATTAAAGTCACATAGTTAATTAATACAATAACAGAAAAAATAATATAATATTCAGGATCTGTCACAGGCTCGACTAAAGATTCTGATTTTTTGCTTTGCAATATATATAATCCACACCATGTGGGTTGATGTTTCTCTCTGCATGTGTGTAAGTTTGTGGATTCCCATCAACCGTGATGAAATAAACGTTCTCACAAATTTGGGAATTTGGGGGCGGGGTTTAATAAGATAATCAATGGGTGAGAATTGTATCTTCTATCATCACTGGCGAAAAATGGTGTAATTATGTGTTGAACCATGTTTAGAGATGGATGGTAAAGTTTCTCTCACTCTGCTGTTGCAATAAGAAGTTAATAATCGTTCTAATTTTAATGAATACTTGAGGTGTTGTAGCGCTGTAAAGAAATCATTGGTCAGTATTCTTCAAAACAAGTTGTGGTTTTGGCTTAACCCCTTTATGAGCCTTTTTAATTTGATTTTTTCTCACAGATATAGGTTCCGGAGGATATAACTTATCATATCGTACTAAAAGATTGTTAACAAGTCTAATGAAAAAGTGAGAAAACAAAGCTTGATCTCATTATGAGCCCGAACATATTGTCGATTCTTAATATTATCTTACCTTTACTCCCTTATCTGTACTAGTGACACGAAATAAGATGGTTCCAGTTTAGAACTAATTCATAGAATCCTTGGTGTCAAATCTTTCCCTTTCCTTTTTAAACAAATTGCAGAATAGATACAATCTTTGTACAGTCTGGCACCGTGTGTCCCAAAAAACGCAACACCTGTGGCAGGGCGCCATATTTTTGAACAAAAGCCATGACGACTTATTCTTTGTTATAAGTACGAATGGACCTCTTGCTAAATCCTAAAAGTTCATAAAGAGAGAGTCAATAGTTTTTATAAATATATCCCAACATCAAGTACCAGTACAAAAATGAGGACTGGTTACCACAAGACTGGCAATGAAGAAAGAATGGCAAATACGATATTGAATTGCAATCAACATTACTTGCCCAAATTTCTTACAGAACAACTTTTAGTGGGTCAATGACTGCATTTACTAATTTATATTTAACTGATAATAATAACATTAATTAAAACATTAATTTATTGTGATAAAATTGTTTCAGACGATAAAACTATGACTAAGTCATAGCAAACTTCGCATTCCATAAATGAATAATGCGTTGTTTTGCAACTTGTTTATTACTAAAACAATGTACATTCTAATTTAGAATAAAACCTAGTTTTCAACACAAAAACTCATAACAAAATATCAGTCTATGCATTCCTGTCATTAAAGTGTTGGGTTAACATAACCCTTGTGTGCCGTAACAAAATGATGATGAATGATAGCTCAATCCAATGCCGTCTTATTGGACACTACGAAGTTTGTGATCATACTTCGATTCCATCTTTTTTTTTGTTCAAATGCATGTTGTGTAGTGTTATTACCAGGAACATTCATATGTTATAATTCTTGCCGCACCTTGATTTTTAAAAAAGGGAAAATGGTGGTTGGACTTAGAGATTCAGATTGGTGGTTCTGGTCGCAAAACGTACATTCCGTATTGTAGTTAATAACGCTCAATTTGGTTAAAATGGGTCCTGAGGTTACGTGGATCCTGGGATCACAGTCTTAAAAAGTTTGACCTACCTTTTATTAATTTTTCAGGATATTAGCTAACGATTCCCCATCTTACCTTACAACAAAGTAAGTAGAATCACGACGTGCTTTTTGTTCAACTTATGCGGCCCGTTACCAGTGTTTGCGGGTTGTTTTTTTTTTTGTGGGGTGTGTTTTTTTGGACACACGGTTAATAGAATGATACATTATGTACGTGTAATATCACAATGTCCTTTTTTGGAAAAATCTCAAAATGGGTTAATGATACTATCAATATGGAACAAGAATAGATATGAATTAGTTTGTTTGGTACCCATACCCAAAGGCAAAAGTAATGAATCATTTATCTCCTGTATGCCGTTTTCATATAATAATGAAAATGATGGGGAAACATCTTCTTTTCTACTGGTTCAAAAGGTGAGCGTAGAGATAAACTTTCTTTGAAAATTATATTATACAAGGAGAGAACCTCCCATCTCTTTTTTATAATAAAGTGGGATACCTTTTCAGGGGTATGGATTGGCTGATTTTTTTTTAGCATTATAAATACACAGCAATGTATAATATCGATTAGATACGCCATAGAAGGTGCGGTGGCCATGGGTTTGGAAGGGGTTTGGTATTGTCTGTTTTTGGGTGTTTGTAACTCAGTGTTGAATACCCCATGCCAGGCCGGTTACCACCACGTCAGTTAGTTTTTGTGTTTTTTTTTGGTAACTGGGTGCAAACTACCTTGCTCTCCCAAGTGGTGAGGGAACTCAGGATCGTTGGGAGTTGTTGGGGTAGATGTTTGGGTGGTTTTTGTGTCACCCTGCCTTAAGGCAGGAGGACATTTTTGGGGGATCATTCGTCCACTGTTGTTTATGTCTGTTGTCTGATTATGTTGTTGTGCAGAAGGGTGGATGTTTGTCTGAGGTGTCCATATGCTTCGAAGGATTTGCACCGGGCTTGGGTCGTGGATGCGATATGCATCCCCCATTTGTGGAGGACAAGTGTCACTTAGCAAGGTCAAATGTCACTTAGCAAGGTCAAATGTCACTTTGAGAAGTGACATTATTTTTAAATATTTGTTTTTATAATATCTAATGAAAAACGTAATAAAATGCATACCAAATGAAAGTAAGTAAATTTAGCTTGTTGTTGGTTGTTCACTCACATATACCTTGCAAAGTAAATTAAATGTAAATGAAATTCTATAATTAGTGCCTTTTACCTAGCTGATCTGTAATTCCACACGTAATATTATTTGATTGTTAATGTATATTCTTTTATACGTTATTCACTACATATGACACCATTGACACCCAAAACCCTCATTGCACCTTTAAACATGTTAAAATTTAAAGTTATGACAACAAAAAACATTGCTGAAATAACAAGGACACAAGCAATTTAAGTGGTTTTTGCACATTTCAAACTTAATGAACCTTTCTCACGTTCCTTCAAAATAACTTCAATTATGTTTTACTACTTAAAAATGATATTTGTGAACACCATTTCCCATTGCTTTTTTTCTACTCAAAGTATCTAAACATCATGACGCAAAATTATTTTAACATTATTTTAAGTAAAAATGACCTCTTCAGGTGTCAATTAATTGAGAACGGGAATTGGGGAGAAGAACCGAGTTTTTATTATTTTGAGCTACAGAATCAATATAATATGTATGACCAATAATAATCATCAATGTAATAATCTACTTAAGCCACAATCAGTCAGTTGTTTTTCAAATTCAAAATGCCTAATTTGTCTCTAAATTGCTAGCGATAGGTCATATCAACACTCAGGATGTCCAACACCTTATATTACTGTTTCTTTGTGAAAAACAGAACTAAAACATTTTAAAGCGGTCTTGAGAATGCATTTACGTCTGTCTGGTTGTTTACTAATACAAGTCGGATCCGACTTTTATTAGTACACATTGCAAAAAAAAATCGTCATTTCTTGACAAATGGCGGTTTTACACTTAGCCATTAACATGGGTCTTCACTACCACCCTTTCCAATACAACATTGCATAAGGGGACTTTGATGAAAACTAGGGGCGCGATTGTTTACTTTGAAGAATCGATGATAGTGCTTGTGGCTATATACTGTATAAGACGAAATCCAACCTATCGGTACGCTGCATGCAGTATTTGCTCATACACCGCAAGTCTTCGTTCAACAGAATAATTTGACCAGATTCATGAATAGAGATAACAAACAGCGTTCAGGCTTTACCATTGTGAATCCATTTTTGAATTTTTACATGCAAGTATGTAAAGAATGCGATATTCTGCAGGTATATGAAAGGGTAAAGTCTCTAAGCTTTTTCAAATGTGTAAAAAATAATAGCAAAACGCGCTTACAAAGTGAAATTAAGTCCTGACAAAATTGTAGTTTTTTCTTCCACACCTAACCGGTGTGGCCGGAGATATGGTCCTCCGGTTCACAGTCCGGGAACCATGGTAACAATAGGGCAATCGATTCGTTGACTCTTCACGCAACGTCAACATTTAAGTTTCACGCTTTATTATTCCGTTGTCGTCTAAAGGAGCCCGGACTATGATACCTGCCGGACTATGAATACTTTCACACCGGTTCTGAAGACGCCGTGTGAAAGCACCTGAGATATTGCTTTTGTTTCTTAATTCAATCCCAATATACATTACATCTTAAAATTATGTGAAGAGTCCCACGTGGTTAATCAAGAGAAAACAAACGGCATTGGATATAGTACCAACCTAATTGAAGAGCCATTTTGTTGATCCACAGTCGCATCCCCCGACTTACGTTAAAAAGTTGAGCTTTTTGGTCATCTCTGAACCGCTTCTGTCTGTCAATGCAACACCGGCTAGTTCTGTCTTTACCTTACTTACTTAATTGGCGGTTTTGATATTCAATACATGAAATTAATTTCCTCAACAAATGTGTATTACACTTGACAGGATATGAAGAATGTATTCACACATGATGATCACATCCAAAAACAAGTTCATAAAATGGACGATAATGAAAGCAAACTGGTATCATTAATTAGGCCAGGAAACAATTGTCAAGCCTGCTTCAGATCCAAGTGAAACTAGACCGTTTATGGCGTGCAAATGTTTATACTTTTCTTAAGTTGATCATGCCACTGCATGGTTGTTTAATATGGTTTAATATTCTGTCGGCACAAATTTATACTAAAATCACAGCATTTCTTCCAAAAAGAGCTCCTCTAAATATTTTCCATCCGAAGATATTTCCCTTTTCGATTTTTTTTTTAAATTTTCCATCTTTTTATTTTTTTTTTCTCGACTTGTTTGCTTTATTAAAATAATATCTAAGAAAATTAATTTTTAAAAGTGCAAAAAGAAAACGACTTTTAACACACCAAAAATCGGAATATGGAAAAAAATGAGAACATGGAACAAATATTAGGGGCAAATTATTATTATTTTTAAATTTCAACTTGGGTACTAGACTATGATTGTTAGCTAGAGCGCAAATATTTCTTTCCCCACAAGCAAGGATAAAATTAATCATACGATGTGTAATATTGCACCGTGATTATTTAGTTAAAATGGATTCTGAAAATGCCTCAGATTCGGTTGCATTTCCGGGACCACAGTTGAAAATTATACAGGGGAGGGAAAATTACATTTTGTTATAGGAAAACTAGGATCGCTATAATATCATGCTGAGATGTTTTCAGCAGGTGGCTATCCATTTTGGTATTAAAGGTGCATTTCAGCACCTTCTGTTTTATTCATTATTCAATAGATAACCTTGAGAAAAGCTTATCCCGATCTTGCGTTTTTGTAATATGAGCAAATGCTCGTTTAATCCGACGGCCCCATAGGCGATAATTTACGGCAAATACAAAATTGGCGATTTCTTACAGATAACGACCGAATTTGCACTAAATTAGAAAGAGTTATCTCTTATTTGGAATTTCCACATTTAGTTAGTTGCATAGCTTGGGTGCGCGAATTTAGATAAAAAATGGTACATGTGATCGGTAGATGGATGATATGGAGTGGCTGGATTAGTGGGTGGGTGGATGGATGATGGATGGATGGATGATGGATTGGATGGGATGATGGTGGATGGATTGCTGAGTGGGTGGATGCTTGGATTGATGTATATTGTATTGCTTTGCTGTTTTGATTTATGTCTTATTTATGTTTTGATGTATTGATGGTGTATTATGGATTGATGAATACTTATTTTATTTGCTTCTTTCTGTATTGATTTGATTCGGTGGATTTCTTTGATGTTTGATGGAGGGATGTCGTTATTTTTTCTTTCTTTGATGGAGGGATGGATAGATGGTTGGACGGACGGACGAACGAACACACAGGCTAGCGGATGGATGGGTAGATGGACGGATATTGTCGCGTCGGTAAACAGACAAGTCACGTCATTGTATTACGCCGTGTTCGGTCAAAATATTGACAATAAATCTCAGGTATTTTTTGCCAAAACAATTTATCAAAATCTAATATATATGACAAGCCTTTCATGTGCCTCACCTAGTTAGTTTCCGTCGAAGAATTGTGGGTCCACCAACTTTACCTTTCGATTCCTGGAACATTCTAAACCTGTTCAGTTTGTATTTAATTAAAGTATAGTCGTTGTTTGAGAAACGTTAACTCAGTATAATATAGTTCACTTATTGTATAGTTCTTTAATAAATGGTGACGGTTGACTATGGGACATTTAGGTGCAACGAGAGATTTCACCCTAAAATATGGAAAATCCTGATTTTTGCATTGATGTAAAGCTTTCTGTCAAAACATCCCCATCTGAAAAGAATTGGAGCAAATGGGAAACTCAGCCTGTTTTTATATTGAAATAACATAATAATAGTTAACTAACTGTTGTTTTCACTTTTGAGACTTCTGTAGTCTAATACAAGGTAGAAATCTACTGATTGTCTTATCTACATGAAATCGGGCTCCATGACGATAACGGAATAAAGCATGCACTATGTTGCCGTGATAGTCAACGTGAATCGATTGCCCTATTTTCACCATGGTTCCCGGACTATGAGTACCCGGACTATAATTACTTCTACACAGGTGTGGCAGAGATGAAGTCCTCCGGGCCCACAGTCCGGGAAATGGTGGACAATAGTGCAATCGATCGAGTTGACTCTTCACGCACATTATTTCACGCTTTATTCCGTCGTCGTTTCCCCTATGGAGCCCGGCTAATGACTCCATGCCGGACCATATCTCCTTTTCACACCGGCAATCCTCCTCGCTCCAGGAATAAATATACCTTGGGTTTCAACTGTGCGTTCACAATTTAACCTTAATCATTTTTCAATGGAAACAAGATGAAACAAAAGTCAGAGAGACATTGTTTGTAAACTGTGACCTAACACCTTGTTTGCCACAACCAAACCAAAACCTGGCCCGCGTACCCCCATTTCTATTCAATTTACGGTGTTATTGCATCCCCTCCAACATTGATGCAAGGGTCCAATATGGGCCCTGCATGGGCCAAGTTTCTGGGCCCCAAATTGGGCAGCCCATGTGGGGCCCTCTTTTTTGTCGTCGGCTCACCATGATGGTCCCCAGTGGTTATCTACTTGGGCCTTAGATATGAGTACGTTATGGGTCCCGTATGGTGCCAATGTACAAATCACATGCATTTAAGCGGCTACTTATATGCTTTAAATTAAAGAAAAAAAAAGAGTTTTCTAGTACAGTTAGATATTGTTTTATTCCAACTTTTCATTAGGCATCACTTGCATCTCCTACTAACAATGGTTACGAATATGTATTACTTACCCTTGGTTGGATTCGAACAGGGTACCTCTGATCTTACGAATCTAAATGCTCTATATCCAGTCGACCACTTGTACTTACTGACAAATTGGCATCAAATTCAGAATTATTTAAAAGTCTTGTTTTTAAGTTAAAATGATTAAACTTGTACGTTATGGCCTTCATATCGACCGGGATGATTTAGTTAGTTGACCTATTAAATAAGTGTTAGATATAATTAATTTGATACAAAAATTGCAAATAAAAACACATTTTAAAACCCACAACGGGGTGGGCTGCAACGAGTTGTGGGGGGGGGTGGGCAGCCCGTGGAAATGGCCCATCCTTGATATTAGTAAATATACGTCATCCGTGCCAATTGTGAAAACGCTAGCGCAGTGGTCCGCCGGTCTGTTATGGAAACGCCACTGTAAAGGCGCCAGGGGGGTGTAAAGAAACTCATCATTGACCCATTGAAAACCTACAATGGCCCAGTTGGGAAACCCACTTCAAAGCCCAAGTAAATGAAACCCATCCTTGAACACCCATTGAAACCCTAAAATGGCCCCATTTATGAAACCACCCCCATAAAGCCCCAGTAAAGAAGCCTATCAGTTACCAATTGAACAACTACACTGGCCCCATTGTGTGAAAGCCCATGTAATTCCATGCCCACGTAAGCCCCTGTAACCCACGTGAAACCCAAGTGGGCCCCACTAACCATTAACTTGGGTAAAAACCAATGATGGGTAGGCCAGATTAATCCCACATGGGACAACACGTAAGCCCTAAACAATGACCCATCATGTTTGCCTACATGTGGCACAATCAGGAATAGCCCACCTGATACCCATGTCCACCATGCCCCCTACAAGCCGCACATGGGCCCCATGAGGCTTACCCATCATGGGTTTACTACCCATTTACAACCCACATGGGCCCCATTAGGAATAACCCACATAAAACCCATGCCCACTATAGCCCGGACTTACCCACACAGAACCCACTGATTGGCCCCAGCACGGCATGGTTGGAGGGAAATAGGTCCCTGGATCCAATTCCTTTGTTTTCTTCTAAAACCGGGTGGTAAATTGAAATGAGGTCCAGCAATTCGTTAAGGATCTTTGTTCTGCTCGCATCACATCTACCCTTTAATCTTTTCCTACTATCAAAGATTCCCATGGAAATCGAATATTACATATGTGTTTGTTGCAGTTTTGAGAATTTGACTTCATAAAACGTATTGCAAATAATGCCGTCATGTTCACATGTGTTTCGTTTTCCTTGCTCACCATCTACCCCCTTAATCTTTTTCTAGCTACCAAAGACTTCCATGTAATATCACTATTGTCACTAATCTGTATTAAATGTTATTATATGCTATGCTTTTCTCTTCTTCCTTGCTCACATCTACTTCTTTATAATCCTTTTTTCTAACTATCCACTAAATTGCTCTGATATTTCACTGTTGTCGTTTCTGAATTGTCATTACATATGTACTATTTTAATCAACTGTTCTGTGCTATCTCTTCAGATATACATGTTACATGGTGAGTCCAAAAAAACTTGACCCTGATTGTGTCCGGTTCCGCCATTTTGGAATTTAAATAACATACAGCTAACTATGTAGTAATCTACAGAAATCTTATTTCATTATCTTTAATTAATTTGCTGCAAAGATCATTCCAATCGGTTAGTATAGGCTGAGCTACGATCTTTCGCATCAAGAAGAATCATGCAGTGAATAATAGCCTGATTTCTTTCTGGACAAGCGGATTTCCTTCGTTCCCTTCGCTGAACGCCGTTCATTTCAATGTGAATCCGTGGACGATCATAAAACCGACTACTTGATTCAACGACTGTAGCTCAGTCCATACCTAACCGATGTGAACGATCTTTGCATCAAATTAGATAATGAACCCAGCTTTCGGATGATACCAACTAATGTTAGATATATATTACTTACAAATCAAAATGGCGACCAATCAGGGTCAAGTTTTTTTTGACTCACCCTGTACTATTGTCTCACTTCATAATTATTTATTTTCTCAACATGTATTTTGTTATATCCCTAAGACTCAGCTACTTAAGATTGAAATTGTTTCTAACTCTTGATCAATTAATTGATTTATATTTTCATTCTGTAAATCACATATATGTTATAATTTGTACTGTTGTACTGTTTCAGAGCTCTGCATTCTGTATCTTTGGAAGGAAATCCCAACAGAACAACGATTGGTTTGAGGCCAGTCAGGCTTACTACTTCCAGTCATTGAAGCCAAAAGAGAAGCGTTCAGGGAGTATAAGGGTTCACCTTCCACACACACCCTGAGAGTGCTTCAAGCAGCTAGAGTGTGAAGGTTCAGCATAAGGCAAGGCAGTGTGGCCAATGAATACTGCTGGCGCTGAGCGAAGAAATACAAACTGCTTCTGCAACGGGCAACATCAGAGCTATGTATGATGGAATTAAGAAGGCTGTTCGGGCCATCTTCAGTGCAAAACAGCGCCCCTCAAGTCATCCATTGGTGAAGTCCATCACAACAGATGAGCGCTGGGTGGAACACTTTCCTGAGTCTCTACTCACAGAACAAGGATGTCACACCCTCAGCCCCTTGACAATATCAAGAGTCTTCCTACCATGGCTGGCCCTAAGATGCTGTAACTATCAGCGGGATGAACTGACAATGGCCATCAAACATCTATCATCGGAAAGCCCCGGGAATGATGTGGAATACCACCAGACTTAATCAAATCGTAAAGTTCTCTGCTTCACACCCATCCCAAGAAGTTCTCTGTCAATGCTGGGAGGAATGAGCTGTACCCCCAGGACTTGCGCGACTCAAAGATCATCAACCTCTACAAGAACAGGTGGAAAGACGTGATTGTCAAAAACCATTACAGGGGTATTTCCCTCCTTATTATTGTCGGCCAACGTTTTTGCCCGTGTGCGTTTGATGTGGTGTGTCTTCAAGTCCTTCAAGGGTGTATCCTGAGTCTCAGTGCTGGATTTCGTGCTGGGCAGATCTACGATCGATATGATCTTTCTCCATATAGCCAGACTACAGGAAAAGTGCAGAGAACAACAGAACCCCTCTACATTGCTTTCATAGCCCTGACCAAAGCCGTTGACCTGGTTAGCAGGAATGGACTGTTTCCCAATCCTCCAGAAGATTGGCTGTCCACCACGGTTTTCTGAGCATCATCAGATCTTTCCCCACCGACATGAAAGCAACGGTACAGTTTGACGGCAGCCTATCAGAGCCGTTTGACATTCGCAGTGTGTTATGCCAAGATGTGTTTTTGGCCCCAACGCTCATTGGGATATTCTTTTCATCTTGTTCAGTACTTTCTTAGAATTCGGTACAGCCACAGAATGCATCTACATGCACACCAAGGTCTGATGGTTGGCTCTTCAATCCTGCACGCCTTAGAGGTAATACAAAAAGGTTTCGCAGATAGTGATTCGGACATGTTGTTTTCGCTGAATGGATGCTGCCCTGGTACTTTACTTCCCTTCCAAGCAGGAACTTCAGAGCTGCCATAGATCGCTTCTCAACAAAAAGGCATGTAAGGACTTCGGACTTGTCATCAGGTTTGAAGAAGCTATGTCCTTGCCCAAGATACTCAAGAAACACCTGTCATCACAATCGGCAATTACACACTTGAGGTTGTTCAGACTTCACCTACCTAGGGTCCACCATCATTGACAGTCTTTCTCTCGATGCAGAAATCGGCAACGCATTGTAAAGCTGCAGCTACTCTTGCCCGCTTACAACGCGTGTGTGTGGGAAAATCCGAAGCTGTCATTAAAGAAACAAAGGCAGCAGTTTACACCGCCTGGCATCATCATCACATTACTGTATGGCAGTCTAGGCATGAGAAGAAATTAACTCAACAGCTTCCATCTGTCTGCCGCTGTATTAGACGCATTCTGTGTGTCACCTGGAAGGACATGGTGCCAATTTCAGAGCTCCTGACTCGAATGGACTCCCCACCATCTATACATGTCTTAGACAACGCAGACCTCCGATGGCTGGCCATGTCCGTCTAATGGAGGATGGCCGTCTGCCGGGGGATGTCATGTATGCTGAGCTTATTTACATCTGGCAAGAGGAAATTTTTGGTCGACCCATGCTCCGCTACAGGATATGTGTATGCGTGATATGTGTACCCTGAAGATCGACATTGGGTGCTGGAGAAACTTGCTGACAATCGTCCCCCTTGGCGGAGAACGTGAAGCAACACCGTTGAGCTTGGCGAACACAGATCACAGCCAGTTTGAGAGCAGCGAGCTAAAAGAAAGCTGCACAGATCCTTGAATAGGCAAGCTGTGACCTCCCATATATGTAGCACCAGTGGCCGGAACTGCACTCTTGGATTGGCCTCTTCAGCCACAGACGTCGCTGTTTACCTAACCTGTGACTTAATGTGTGCGCTTTAATGCCATAGTCCCTTGCGACTGACGAGGCCATTATGATTTGTTATATCCCTAAGAATTCATCTACTTAAGATTGAATTGTTTGTACTTCGATGAATTCATTGATTTAATTTTCCATTCTGTATAAGAACAGATATGTTATATTTGTACTGTTTATAATCATTTGCATACATCTGCTTTACCATACTGCTGTTTCTCTGCGTTTCTGCAATTCAGCATTATTAAAAATGTTTGCAACACTTTGTGGATTTGATTCCGTTATAAGTACAGTTATATTATGTCATGATCCTGCTGTTTTTCTCGTTTTTTGTCTTGCTCTTCATCTACCCCTTTAATCTTTTTCTTGCTATCCAATATACCCGTTCCCCCGAAATATCACTATATTGTCATATCTGATTTAAATGAAATACAGGTGTAATGTAACAGCTTTCGGGATTTTGACTCCGGGATTTCCACATGCCATGCTTTTAGTTCTTTCTTTGCTTATTACCTACCTCTTTTAATCTTTTTCTATTGTCGAGGCTTAATTATCATTACCACTCAAACATATTTATCAACATTATTACCGTATCTGAATTAAAAACATGTTGTATCTGATTAAATGAATTTACATATGTATGTAGCACATAAAGGATTGGACTCAGTCAAAGTGTAGTCACCTTGCTGTCACTTTATCAGGTGGCTATGCTTTTCGTTCTTCCTGCTTATCATCTACTTTAGGAAGTCCTTTCTCTATCCTCCGTAATACACTTTTTGTTGTTTTTATTAGGTCATTACATGTAACATCTTATCGACATGTATTTTGCTATCCAGATAAACTATTGTTCCACTACATGTGTATAATTTATCAACAAGCATTTTGTGGTTTGATTCCGTACAATATATAGCTACATTGCGCCACTCATGCTATGTGTTTCATTCTTCCTTGCTCATGCATCTTAACCCTTTAATCTTTATTCCAGCTATCCAATGATTCCATGGTAATTATCACTCAGTCCATTGTCATATCTGATTAAATGATATTACATATGTGTATTGTAGCACTCTGTGGATTTGACACCGTATAAAAAATAGTTAAATGCTGTATCATATCACATACATGCTATGTGTTTCGTCCTTCCTTGCTCATCATCTACTCTTTAATCATTTTTCTAACTATCCAAAGATTCCCTCTGAAATTGTTCTTTTGGCCGTATCCTGAATTACATTAGATATAACACATTCACCAACAAGTACTTTGCTACCTATTCAGATATACTATGTATCACTTCATTTGTAATATTTATCAGATGTATTTTGCTATCTTCTTAAGATAGCGAAATACTTTGCCATCTACTGTAGATAGCATTGTTTGCTCTGCGATCAAATAGCTATCTTTTTTCAGTCTTCCTTAACACATGCATCCCACATACACACCCACACACACCATCACACCACACGCTCACACACACACACCCACACACACACACACACACACACCACACACCACTTTCTCATCTTATGATAAAACAAAAAAACTATCACATCAGCTGGTATATTAAATTTATTTTTGGATTATTTTATCTAATTCTAATTGTCCACTGGTAATACAATTGTTACTTTGTCCTTACCAATTTTGTCCTTCATGCAGTAATGATCACACTCTGTAATGATCATTGCTGCGTGCATTTTTATCAGTCTGCTCCACTTTTCCCATTATATCCTTCTTTTTTAACCAGTATTATTGGAATATCCGCAAGTATCATATGTATTATCGTTGTTTCTTTTTCAATTTTTCCTTTTTTGTAG
>JAMKCH010022968.1:0-51699 GCA_023653785.1 Ophioderma brevispina
GTACACACAAATATCACCAACCGAATACCCTTCACGCCCTAAAAACAAGATTCCAACTCATTGATACCACGAAAACCCTTTCCCGCACAAACTCCTTTACATACACAAACTCAAAGCAACAACTACAACTGTCACCCCCCCCTGCGAAGGTATTCAGGAATTCTACTTCCGAAATCCTCTCGTTGCAAACACTTCAATGCGATCTGCGACCTATGCATTTGAGTGAGAATTACTAAGTCTGGCGATTATTCATTACCCTGTGACTTAATGGTCACTTTGCATAAATGTGAAACTCAACTGTACTGATGATCCTTTATCTTCTTGACATTTTAATGACGAGACAAATGTGAATGAATGGGCGCACTATTACCGCGAAGGCCTTGGTATGGATTGGATAGGAGTATAAGCCTCGGACATTTTCGCTCGAATCAAGTGGCCTTGATGACAAAACGATTATCTTGTCAAAATTAGGTCGTAGGTTATAGCTTCCACCCTTAATTTGTTACAATAATCCATTTTTAAAACTAGGAATCAACAAACCAAACCACACATGCATGAAACCGTGAACGGAACGAGGGGTGGGTACGGAAGTGAAAACTGAGGCGCTAAACATCATTCAGATGCGAAGGGTAGAAAAATTATGCCGAGATTTCACATTACTCAGGTGTCCCTAAAAAATCGAAAACGCTGATTTTTGCCTGATTTAACTGCTTTCCATCCAAAACATCCCCATCTTCTAAAGATAACTGAGAACAGTTTCTTTGGTACCAAAATTGGAAAATTTCGATTTCGTATAGGCGCAAATAACGACATTCCAGCCATGTTTGATATTGAATTATATTGAAAATCAAAAGCACTTGTTTTTCTCCTTTTAAGACATTTCTGTATGTAGCCAAATACAAGGTATGAAATCTAATTGATGCCTAATATACATATATATATATATATATATATCTATATATCGATATATATATATATAATATATATATATATAATATATATATATATATATCTCTTATATATATATATATATATATATAATATATATATTAAATGACATTATGATACATATTTGGGGACCTCAAAATCTCTCGCCCTCTTTGATGAAGTGCCTCAGAAGAGACGATTATTAATGCACTTGTCGATGACATGTGTAATTTAATATTTGAAGTCTTCAAATTAATCTTGTAGGTTTATCCTATCGACAAGTTACCTTGGAGAGCCTATCAGACAAATAAATAAAAAGAAGCTATCTAATCACTAATAGCCCTCTGTTTAATAATTTTAAAAGGTGAAATTAGGGACACCCTACATTGGTACTTTTCAACGTTCATCATCATTACTCGTAGTTTTACTAATTTTTTTCCCCTGAAAATTTTTTTGTTCATATGTCGTGATCATTAGGATACTTGTCTCTGAGGTGTTTATAACAAATCATCACCATGTTTATTTGCTTTCCATTACGCTGAGACGGCCGCATGTAATGTGTAATAGCTCTGTATCGTTATACAAAAACATCTGAAAGGCAATTAACTTACTTGGTTGTCTCAAACATTCCTTCCAATTTCGCAATGGCGATTTTAACTTTCACATAAATCCTCTCTTAAGCAACGAACTAATTTATATTTTTCCTTGAATACAATATAACAGAATTAAAACGTGACATATTAAGACGGAATAGTTTCACATTGGCTATTTTGTCTGTTTTAAGATAGGCTCTTCTCCTGTATAAATCACTCTATGAAGAGACTTAGTAGGGAAAAATTCACCTTATGCAGGCAATCTTTTTTGTTAGATTCGTGGTGTTTTGAACGTCGCATGACTTATGGACCAGACTTAGGCATGTTAAAACCTGATTTGTGAAAGCGCCCAACCATTCCATTTCCCTCAAAGCATATTGCTGTAGTTGGCTTGTAGCTCCATCTGTCTGAAATGCCTTTGAGCTTCTGCGGAGCCAGATGATATAGCTTGCTCTGAGTGCAATTTTGGCTGCTGTATCAGTTATTGCCTTTCCCTTTTCCTTTGAAGTGCCCAATGATGCAAGGATTTCTGATATATTGCAGAAACTCTGCTTCCTACTTTCGATTGGAAAGTTATCTGTAGACCTTCCTCTGTTTTCACAGTCAGCCCCTAGATCTTGGTATTCGCCCTTCGTTCTAGCAGATGCATTGGATAATGTTCCCTCCCTCCGTCAGCTCTAAGCTCCCCGTTTTGTTTTAGAGATGGTGATAATCTGGTCTCTTAGCTGTCTCAGTGGTTTCTTGAGGGAACATATTTGTTTGGGTTCCCATACCATCAGGAAGATCCAGAGGAATAAATCCAGTCCCCCCCCCATATCCCTTTTCAGAACCTGTTTGGCTCCTGTCTTAGAACGATCTTGTATCTTGTTATACATAAATGATACGCGACGAATATACAAGAATCGATAGGGTCCACCATCCACCATACTGAGAATAACATGCATTCTAGATATACAAAGTGTTCCCACTTGGAACTTTGTCTTAATCCTTAAATGTTTTTATGGTATAATCCCCAATCAACGCCTCGCTCTCCCATCGATTGATATCATCAAAGGGCAATTGGTAATTATCTTGGTATCAATATCGACGTTGCCTCCTTCTTTAATGTTACCCGCCTTTGTGTTTCCACCTCGTAGGATGGAAAGAGCTCTTCCAATGAACTTGTCAGAGAGCTGGGTCGATGACATGACTGAGTTCAAACTGTTGGCTGGAAACAATTTTTATAAATTCAGCTCAGTAATTGGTTGTTGTTGTTGTTGTTAGTGTGTTAAACATTTTGGGAAATGGATTGTTGTGGCGCGAATTTCGACATTGTTACAGGCCCTCCGCTGGCTGGGGGGGGGGGGGGTACCCAACCACCACACCACCACTGACCACCACCACTGACAATGCACCACCACCACCGCCGCCATTACTGCCAGTACCGCCACCACCGCAGTAAGAAAGTGGTTGGGTAAAAAGGGTCCTGTTTAGAAAAATGCACCCCCATTTTTTTTATTTTTTTTATTTTTTTTATTTTTTTTACCTTTTTTATAATTCTCTGAAATACTGTTCTCAAACAGAAAGAGTGATAGTATCAGTTTCGTACAAAAATGAACTTAAAAATAGTATGATAATGAGCTACAGAATTTCGTCAACGACATTGACATTTATTATACACACACGAACAACGAACTTTGACATTGATATAACACAACACACACACAAAGATGAGTTGCGGAATGATGTTGGTTGAAAAACAAAGACCTAAATAACTACAGGGGTGTAGACAGATATTGGTGGCATGGGGTAGAAGTTGCCCTCTAGGAAATAGAAACAAGAAAAGTGAAGGAAAATACGTCTATTTCATGCTCTTAAATCAGCCTTTTTCACTTATTGGCTGTCAGCCAGGGCCATTTGCCGGCGGGCACTTGTCCGTCGGGACACCAAGGTTCCCATACGCCTAAAAAATCAATCATGTAATTGTTTATAATGGACGTCAAAATGAAATGTACCCAACGAATGGATCCATCTAGATCGAAATTCGCATAACCACTGTGTAAACCCATAAAAACTGACGTTGTTAGTATCAGGAGGAAATGTTAATATAAAACTGCCCCAAAAGCAATAAACTTTAGGGAAGACATAATTGAAAGGCAAAGTCGCTTCTGCCAATTTTGGCAACAGTATTTGGTTTACAAAACATCATATCTTATGCTAATTCAATGGTTATTTTGAAAAATGATAGAAATCGATGTCGTGTCTTACCAATATAAGAACTACACCATCGCTGTTTTACTGGTGTTTCTAAAAAAATGAAAATTTGATTTTGCATGATGTAAAGCCTTTTCATCAAATATATCCACATCTAAAATTATTAAGCTGTTAAAATATTTCTTTGGTACAAAAAATTGAAAATTTATAATTCATATAGAAACAAATAGGAAATTCAAGCCTATGGTTTATATAAAATCGCGTTTGTTTCACTTTTAGACATTTCTTTGACAAATAAAAAGGTAAGAAATCCATGTGGGTGTATTCTATATGAAACCACGACATATGTCAGAAAATAGGATGCCTCAAAATCAATCGTTGTACCTTTAAGAGAAAACTAGTACTAATCAACCCCACAATCAGAGTATGAAAGTGATTGTGAGAGTATTATGCAAAGAGTTGATTAGGGGGAAAGCTCAGCGGACTTATTCTGCCTTTGATGGTTCACAAAATTGGCTGCACTAATTAATTACCTCTGACGGTATGTCAGGACGCCCAATTGAAGCAATTTTTAAGCATTATATTGAATCAAACTATTAGTCAGACTGAAGAACAGGGGGATTTATAATTTGATGAGTGCATAACATGAAATATGTAAAGTGGGGGGTCTTGCAAGAAAATATATTGAGGCCGTATACAAGATCATACGTAATGCAATCGAATCCACTAAAAAAATAAGAAAGTTTGAATTTCTGTAATTTGTACCAAATATCGAAGAGCTAGCTTATATATATTTTTGCAGTTAATTTCACAAAGGACGATGATGCACGTACCATGCACTTAGGTAATGACATCCAATACATTATTGATTGAGAAGAGCGGGGGACTAAGGGTGAATGGAAACACTGAACCCGTTTAAATTCAATGGACACAATTATAGAATTTTCTACCAAAGCTATTTGTAGGTGGAAAATTTACAAGCATCAAAAATATTAGCCAAGAGTATTTAAATTCTGATGAATTTCTGATTTTGGTTTAAATCAACTTAATGATTTTTAGTGACGTGGATTGTGGCAAAAAGCATTGCTTGCATATGGCCCCCATAGACTTTTTTGTGAGACCCAACGTTAACGCGTGAAGCAGGTGCAAGCCAGACGATAACAAGGCGTCACCAGAAAAAAGAACATTTTCCGAAACAAAGGGTTTCATTTGCCGAAAACTTGTGTGTTGGAGACTAAGGTCAAGTTACAAAACAAACAAAACATCAAATAATAATCTTGTAGATGATGCTATCTTTATGCCCCAACTGTCCCAAGTGGTTTGACATGATATTTTCAAAGCTATGGTGTTCAATGAGGCACGACTGGAGAAAATGACATGAAGTGACATGAGGAGATTTTTAGGATACGAATCTCTCAAATTGCACAGGGACACGATTGTAGACCAACTCTACCAAGAAACGTTTGAAGTTTATTGGACAAAACAAGTACAAAGGAAACAGCAAACTTGTTTTGAACTTGCCCGACTATCGTAATTGTCCCATAGAACACCGTGCTTTGACTTTCGTTCGTGCACGAGCGAAAGTAACTAAATAATAAAGGACGGCGTATTCGGCTTATTCACTTCAGGTGTGATCTTAATAATTGGAAAGCATCCAAATATGCAAAAAAAACCGTTCGAAAAAAAAAACTTGGGGCGCTTCTTTCTGAACATCTCCTCATGTTCCTCTTTAAGGGTAATTTGAAAGCATACTGTTTACTTATTCTACTATAGAGTATTATAGTTATGACCGCATATAGTTTGCCAATTATCCCTTTGTTTCAGGATTAAGGTTTTTTTCTGGGACCGCCTGTTGTAGATTAGTAGCGAACCACATTTGTACATTATCAAGACCAAATCCCTTTTTTCAATAATTACGGGATTCGTGATGGTAGGGAAATATTTTAGCTGGCTCTGGCGAAATTAGTTATTGTAACTTTGAAGATTTCACATTCCTTTTCCCATCCCACTTACGCTATAGTTCTAAACATTTAGAATATGCCATAAGACTCACATAATACTATTTTTTAAGGGTAATAAGAGTTATTAAGGCATTATCAGTGATTTGCTAATCAGAAAAAATCATCAAAAATCAGATTTTTTGCATATCTGTCACAAATAGGTATCGTACCTACCCTACAAGTTATAGACAAAAGTAACCTAATAATGACCTTTTAAAGAAATCATTACAGTCCGCAAGAGAATGGTAGGTATGAGTTAGTGGGTGAAGGGACTTATAGTTTGCATGTAAGGATTGGGGGGAAGAGGGGTGTATGTGATGAAGGAGGAGAGGAGGAGTATATCAAGAGTGGGTAAGGACGGAGGGAATTGTGAAGCATGTGAGATGAAGTTCTGTAGGCTGGGTGGGGAGGATGTTACGGGCAGGGAGGAGAAATAGTGGTTTGAGACGGGGGTGGCATGGGTAGATGGGTAGGGGTTATGGGGTGACTGTGAGGGGTGGAAAAGGAAGTGAAGAGGAGGTGGGAGGGTGGTAGTGGGGTGGAGGGGGGGAATAGGGGGAAAGAGGAACGGGAGGGCTAGAGGTAAGAACCGAGAGATAGGGAAGGGAAAACGGGTGATGGTTGTGGGGGAGGCGTAGGTAGGATGAATGAGGAGACAGGTGCTACTAACGGAAATAGAAAAGAGAGAGAGTGGAGGGGCGGAAGAGGTCGAAGGGCGGGGAGCGAGGTAGAGGAGGAGGACAATAAAGTGAACGGAAGAAGCGGGGGCGGAACGTAATTCATGGAGATTTAATTATTGAACATGCTGTTTCCCTTTTTTTCCTGGCCAATTTTTTCAGCTGGAAAAATAACTACTGAGAATTCTACAGACTTGATCCTTCATTTCTAAGCTATTCCTGCAAATTTTCAAATATTGGCTCTTTTGGGTGGATCCCTGATAGTGCATTTTAAGAAGTAAGATTTTTAAAAGTAGTTAGAATATTTAGAACTTGCTACAGTAGCGCGGAGCATAATATCATAGGGTGCGTTAATTTATAGAATTCGTTTACCCCCTCACTACAGAAAAGGGTTTTCACCTTTCGTATTAAGTATGGACCCCTACACAATGGTATCGGGTAGTACCTCAAATTGTGTGTCACTTTTTCAATAGGGGCCAATTGAAGGTTCACGGGGTAACAAACTTTTAAAATGCCCTCAATCCACTTTTGAGAACGTTTCCAGATTGTCCGTCTCTTAAGGCTTCCCAAAATGTATAGTTTTGTATCCACCTAACGACCATTGGGTTTTGGAGTTTATTATTAAAGAACTAATGGTAAAAAAGGTCAATCTCATTTGTACGGGCCTAGGGTCACATGAAAAGTGATTTGATTATATTTTAAATACATGCAATTATTTCCTTAGATAAGAGCTACCAAAAAATATAGTTTTTGTGATTATGTTAAATGTTTCACTTACCCGTGAGTGGGTCAGAAAAAAAAAAAACAAAAGGTGAACACCATTGGATTTGTTGGCCCTAAGACCTATTTGTCGCATAAACTGAGAAACTCTAGCATTGCAGATGGTACAAACATTCTTATTTTGACACATTAGCTAGATGAACAACCTCTTCATTTTTTACCAAAACTGGAGCAACTTCTGATTGTGACCCCTGTATAAATAGAAATTGAACCCTTTGTTACATATTCGCCATTTTTACCCTATAACTCCCAAACCAATGGTCATAGATGGTACAAACTATACATTTTTTGGAATCCTTGTGAACTTGGCGACAATATGGCCATTCATTGGCGGCAATTGGCATATTTGTAGCATTTAAAGTTTGCCCCCTGTGTAACTTAAATTCGCCCCTATTGAAAAAGTTAAACCACAATTTGGAGTACTATCTACCTAGCGTTGATATAAAGGTCCATACTAACTACCAAATGTGTTCAAACCTTTTCTGTAGTGAGGGGTAAACGATGATTTTGACCTGGGTCCCAGCTCCTCCCTAATTAATCCACAGTGGTAGAGAAGTCTCTATATTTATAATTTGTGAGAAGTGCAATTGCCTAGTACTATCGTTCACAGCCTTATAGGGTTATCTATAGTACTAGTCTAATAGTCATGTTTGTAAGAGTTATTGTCTCTTAGAATTAAAGAAGCTTCTACAGGAACCATGTAAACTGTGTTAAGAGGCTTGGTCAGATTTTGTTTTAAAAACTGCCATCTCCATATTTTACACAATTCACGTCAAAACTTTATCATACGTTTATTATTGTACCACAAACGTGATAATGTGACATTTCCGATAGATTGTGCGTAATCTTGGCCTTATAATATTATTTAATGACAGATTGTTCTTGCTTTCTTGGCTAGTACATAAGTGTGAGATTTTGACCAGCACTCCTGCTCCTGGAGCATAGTTGTGGCAACCGTTCCAGAGCGAAGCTATTCATCATTTTGAGTGCTGACCCCATCTCATAGCGATTTTATTCCGTAATGTTATCAAGGCTTAGAATTGCAATCTGGCACACCCATCCTCGCGATCTTGTGGTTTTAGGTGTGCTGATCTCATGATACAGTGGTCTCGTGTTCGAATCTCGTTTACTGCTTTCTTGTAAAATATAATAAAATTTTCATTCCATTGTTTCAGGTTAGAGGGAAATATTCTAAGTCCAAAAAAGATAAGAAAAATGCCCTTTTGAGGTTAGTGATGGAGACCTGCTCCTGGAGGCATGGGTGGTGGTCAAAACACTACCGCGTGCGCTAGTAAATATTGATATGGTAATAACATCATTCCTGTAAAAAAAAAACAAGTAAAATTGAAAGCACGACTTTGGTATCTTTTCAGAGCCAACATTGCTGTTTATTGACAATAATAACCGACGACTTACTATTTAGTCAACAATTTGATACTTAAATAAGATTATCCATCATTAGCGGCTTATGTAGAATCAATTAATGTAATTTGCGAGTACCGATCTAGACGAAGGTCCATTATTTTAATACTACAGGGATAAATTGCAATAAGTACTTAACATTAAGTACCATCTGTTTTTATAAAATACTGCTTCTAGTGTAAAAGTAACTTTTGCAACCCGTGGGAAGTTTTTTATAATAAATGACCTTTATTGTATTTAATTTTTCATATAATTTGTCTGACATATCAGATAAACTTTCGGCTTCGCATTTCGAAATTATTAAAATCAGCGTCATAAGTACTCGCCCGCAGAATTTTAAATCTTCATAACATTGGTATCAAATGTAAGGGTAGAGTATGCCTTTGATATTGCGAGAGTCCTTCGACAGTCCTCTCTCGGATTTTCTAACCGCAAATACCAGTGAGTGCTCACTACCTGGAAAAGGTTATAGCATTCTATGGTGTGTCTTATGACATGTTATGACGGTTGTCCTACTTGGTCAGTACACCGGCTTATACTTTCCGAAACGAAACAGGCTCAGTGCACACATTGGATTACACGCGTTATCCCGTCAGAGTATCAAATTGTGAATAACGGAATAAGCGTGTAATCCAATGGGTGCATGAGCCTGTTTCGTTTCGTCGAAAATAATACGCCGTTAGTACATGTTTGGAAAATTGGAGTAATGCGAAGTTTAATTTGAGTCATTTGATAGTAGTACATCATGTTGGATTGGGTGCTATCTCATGCAGTTGGCTTTATCATGTTCGTAATGAAGTCACCAGACAGAATATCCTGCATCATTATGAAATCTAAATGCTGCTGAATATTGGGCTCGAGAACTAAATCCAAGTTCTTAATTAATTCAATGCAACTTTGGATCCATACACACTTCCGATAGGGGAACCGACGGGGTTAGGCAGGGAAGGTTAATTTCAGCCACCTGTGTTTCTTTAAAATTTGGATCGATGAACACAAATGTTTTGGTGAGTCTATATTGGCAAAAATTATTGGGCGGAGACCAGTCGAGGCTAATATTTTAAAACTCACTGCAAGACCAATAAATTTGTCGGCGTAAATCATTTGAATTTATGATTATCATGTTCGGATCCGATATTTTCCAACACGTGGACTTCCAAAACATGATAATCAACCTATGGACTCAGTTAGGAAGGTGTCCCAAACAAAAAAAGGGTCCCCCATCCACTATAACCATCCACACGGTCATTACGGTACAATGTGTAGTTGGGAATTTGCAGCTCAGAGTTTATCTATCAATCATGTTAACCATGTTCTGTGATGCCAATACTGCAGGTCACTTTCAATGATCAGAACATTTATTTCATCTAACTATAGAATAAGGGTACAATGTTTTAATTGGAATTTCTGACACTTTTCAATAAAGTTTAGGTTTGGCGGCCGTAGAAAAATATTCATGATTGTCATGTTGGACTTCCGGATTATTTCTTTGATGTTAATGGGTAGTTCGTGTAGTACACTCTTAATTGAAATTGTCAAATTTCCCCGTGTGCATTTTATTTTTTGACACTGTTTTTGTGGTCATAAGTGACCACTTTATTGGTCGTTATGATGTGGAAAAGTGTGAAACTCCTTTTTCCGATGGAAATAAATCCGGTAATCTTTAACAAACTTTACGAATCAATCAACCCGAGCGATGTTATTGGTTGTCCACTGTTTATCCTAATCTTGGCGATTGTGCATTGTCCACCCGACGGTATAATTGGATCATGTGAATTCTAAGACCGCGACACCACGGTTTTATATTTTGGCATGAAAAACTTATGCAATTGTTAGTGTGTAAGCAATGCAGCTGCATTCTCACGCCTTTTATGCACAATACTGTTCCATTTACTGTTTTGCATTAGTAGTTCGTGAATATAAAATGATACCCACTTCCCAAATTTGCATGTGGTAATATTTTCTTTGGGTGTGCAAATTTCCCGATTGATTTGTGAACCGCCCATATGTGTTAAAATTTGACACAGAAATCTATTCAATTTGCCACGGAAATTATTCAAGTTTGAAACTGATGGTTGTGCTCTTCCGATTCTTTTTTACACAAAAAATGTTCTTTTGACTGGATTTAGAGGTTTTTCTACACTTTTCTGTGTCATTTCATCCGAACACATGTTCCCGTGGTTTTGACCAATAACCTTTGTGGTTTCCCCGCGTACTAATTTGCCGGTCAAATTTGACACTTTTGTGTCAAATTTAACCAATATAGAATAAGAGTAGTAAGCAGGGGACACAAAACTGGTCCTAGTTCCCTCTGGGGTCCATTGCCATTTGTTACAATTCTTTATAACAATGACATGCCGCCTAGGCCTTGGATTGGAGCCAAAATATATTCAGAACACAAGTGTCAAATACATCAATGTTGTAGGTTGAATCAAAACTTTGGTATGGTGTTCTCTAAAAATCATACCATGTTGTTCCTGTTATTAGGGGCAGACCATAAGATGCAATCTCCAAAAATGAAAAGTGCTTACAATGGATACAGGCAGTCACTTTGTACTCTGTATAACGAATGTGTAATTTCGAAGTTCGAAATTCCAGACATTTTTCGGAATTCCAGAAAGGGTCATTTCAGACTCAGTAGGCTTCGATCGGCGAGTAAAGAAAAACCTAATTTTTGTAGTTATTTCAGCTCAAAATTACAGCATCGGTAAGTGTACAATGTAAATTTGATGTGTCTAATCTCTAGCACATGCTTTATCATGTTCACATGTGCTCAAAGCATGACTTGTTGTAACTAAAGCCTGCCATCAATATCGCTATATATCAGACGCATGCGCGACTAATTATTGGTTAGGCATTTTGCTACAGTGCTAATTATTGATGTGCCATGGCCAATCCATATGAATTCAATACCACATATTAGAGGCATATACTCAATTCTAGTTATGTCTTACATATGGGGTGTATGAAAATTATCTGGAATAGCTAAGTGAATGACTTCTTATCACAGTTTTGACTAAAAAATCACTTAGTTTTATATTACTATTAAATACCATAATTGTATTGTGTTTTAAGGTTGACTGAGAGATTCACATAGGCCTATCGAGTGTCCATAAAAAATGATACTGGTGTAAAAATATCCCTATCTGAAATGATTGAGGTGAGCAATATTCCATTTTAATCAAAGTTCAAACAAATATTAATATGGAAATATACCCGTTCTGATGCCTTCCACTAGGAGGAAAGCGAGTGGACAACATTTCGGAGTCGGATCTAACACTGTAGATGATATATACGTCCTCTTCAAACATGCTTAGGCTTAATTGGTAAGGGCGCCGTGCTATAATACGCAGGTTGTAGGTTCCAGTCAAGCGCACAGCGTTTTTTGTTTTCAACCTTGTTGTGCGTGGTCATACAGGGAAAGATTTAAAATATTTCAATAAAAAAAGGTATTCAATTTGTGTTCAAAAGTGTGAAATGTCTAATTTGGAAGTGGGGCAAATACTGAGATAGCCAGGTTTTCTGAAAATAAGCCAAAACCAACCACAATCACCATGGTTTAACTTTAAAGAAATGTAGCAAAAACACAAGGCAGAAATCATTGATGTGTCTTAATCTGTATGAAATTACTACTATATGGACTAAATAGGATGGGATGCTCGAAATCCTTCCTGCACCTTTAATACGTTTAACTGGTTTTCATTATGGTACAGTAAATGTGCATACATATACTTTGGATGTAATATTTTAATTCATCAAGTCATTACGCTTGCTTTCTGTGGCTTACAACACTCTTATACTTTTTCACAACCTAATAGGCAAAAAAATTATTCAGGCTTTTGTTTATCCGCGCGCGAAAGTAATTCCGTTTACACACGCACCTCTGGTCACAAGCGTGTGCCGCAAGTAATCACCGCACTGCGTCGTCGCGGTAGTGCTTGCTTGCAGTTTGCGCCCGCACTTATTCTTATCCAATCGCGCGCGTGGAAGAGTCTCCAATAGACCATTTGCAAGTCCCCGAAATGCTATCTCATTCGGTGGCCCATTTACATTTCCGGGAAAAAACTTATACCGCCTCAAGTCGGCTAAAAACCATACGGTCGGAGCGTAACGAAAATACCGGAAAACTTACTTTATCTTGCGACGTTGCCAATAGTTGTGTGATCGTCGTCAGGAGGGACAAGTAGGCTAGGCCACGGTACGATCGGAAAATACCCACGTTTTGTTCAACACCAGTGCCTCGATTGTTTTTGGTTCCATAGATATTCTTCTACATTTGTAAGATTAAACTTCACGTGAAAGGTACTTTGTATTGAAATTTGGCATGTTCGGAGACGCAAACGAACAACAATTTTTTTTTTGTAAAAGGACCGTTGGTACAGTTCCCGGATTGAAATGGGCACCGAATGAGATGCATTCAGGATCGTGCAAAATGGTCTATTTAGGTGAGAACAAGTTATAGGCCTACTCTGATTATATTTGATTAGACAATTTAGAACGTACGCCTGCTTACGCCCAAAACGGCGGGCCATCGTGTCTGATGTAGACGAGCCGATACACGCAAAGATCAACGCGAGCGTTTGCTATGGCCAAGAAATTATGGGCCCCAGTGTATTTACTTGTTTTGTCTTGAAGTATGAAGTGGCGATGCGCGGAGTATACCCAGTGCCGACTTCAGTTGCAGTGCGTTGCTTGCCTACGCGTGCGCTGAATGTCGGACTACAATATATAACCGCGTTGCTACTTCATATTCGAGCGGGACAGAGTGTAGTATGGCTTATCGCCGTAAGGATGTACGCAGCAAGTGGGTCTGGTTGCAACTCTTCAAGTCATTGGTAATGGTTTTTGCGCGGGTGAAGGTTCTTCAGGATTTAATCGGCTAAGTAAGCTTATTTGAGGCGCGCGTATATCCATGATATGGACGCTCCAACCATGGTCTGCAACTATATTTAAGAATGACTTGATGGGACAGCCTGACGAGGTCTTCTTATCACAATCTGGGTTTTGAAGGCGTTTGAAGTAGGAGAGCTAGAGCATCCACTCTGGAATCATCCAAGAAGTTAGAAAAAGTGCCAGATTGTTGTCTCTTCGTTGGTCATGTCCTGGTATGTCTTTGTCGGATTGACGCAAGTGATGTGACTGAATACTTGAGATGAGGGTGTTACGGTCACTTGACCAAGGCGGAAAAACACCTCTAAAACTACGGATTCAAACTCCCTGAATAAACAGGACAATACACTGTAACCTTGATTACAAATACATTAAACAAAGTAGTTATTAATGTGTGTTAAGCCAAATTCAATCTCAATCAAAACATCAAATATGTATCATCAAAACAAAGATTAATCTATAATAAGTGTTAATGAATGGAACTACGAAACTACTACGGTGGTTGCCGCGACGCGGGGCGGCAGGCATCATAGATTTACTAGGAAGATGCAGGAACTTGCAAATAAGTCCCATGTGCGAAATTCAAGAGCCAAAACCTTTCACTTTCCATAGTGGGACGTGTCACGGACGACTTGTCCTTGAGCAAACCAGCTCCTAAAGACTCCCGAAGCTTGGAGTTCGACTAAATATAAAGTCCACTAGTGCTGTAGCTTGTTTATACTTGGATAACTCAGAGGACCACGAAATACGGAAACCGAGCACGGCTACACAATCGACGAAATAACTGTGGAGCTGTGACAACTACGACAATGCCCTAAAGAAGGGTATAACTCTCATGTCACTATCAGCGGGATGTCATACTTGGAACTCTGCTAAGAAAACTTGAGCACGATGTATGATACCTCCTTGGAAGTAAGTTTGGGTACTCTCCCTCATCGTCTCCGCACCAGAGCTTTATATAGCCTCTCAAAACAATACGAGAAGGATCTGGTCCTATCTATATGAGTCAGTGATAAAATATAGTCCCATTACATCATAAGTTGGAAATGCCTTCTACCATCCACATGTACTGTATAATGTGGTGGGATCTCATAGCAGCTGTACTCACTGCTGTGTAATTATACAGCGGTGCGCCACCTATGGTCAGACTCGCACCCTTGGGTGTCTTTTTTTTTTTTTTCCTAGACTCCAGAACTTCTAGGAATCACTAAGGTTCTAGACGCTTCTACGTTTTCTGTTTTTCTGAGATCTTCTGTTCTTCTATTTTTCTATTTGCTTCACAGACACCAGTAGGCACATAAAACAGGTATATTTTCTCATGTTAATTAAGATAATTTATAATATTTTATGTGCTAATTTATGACTTAATCTTACTCAAAGTTGAATAAATCATTGCTAATTGGGGGCCTGTAACACCCTCCCCATTAAAGAAAGAAAGTTTTGATTGAAAAGCAAACTTTCGTAACCTATTTAAGGCTCTTAATATTCTAAAACTTCCTATACAATTATTCACAAGGTACACTTCCTTTGTGAAATAGCTTTACTGGTTCTGACTAATACACATCTGGCTTAAGGCAGCAGCCATCAAAATTATCTTTGCCTTTATGGTGTTTGATGTCTAGGTTGTACTCTTACAAGGTCAAACTCCACCTCACCACGCCCTATGATTCCTGTTTTTCATCCTGTGGAAGAAGGTGAGGGGGTTGTGTCTGTGAAAACAAGCACTGGGTGCCTGTGTGCCCAAAGACATCAAAATGCCTAATGCCAAAATCAGAGCAAGAACCACGCCTTCTCAATAGTGGAGTAATTTTTCTTTGGTGCTCGTAAACTTCTTTGGAGAAATACGAAAATAGGGTGTTCTATTCCGCTTCTACTTCTTGCATAAGAACTCCCACCAACCCTACTGTCAGGCATTGCTCATGACCAACTTGAATGGTTCTGAAAAAGTCTGGTGCAAACAGAACTGGTTCACTAATCAGTATGGCTTTATTTTTGAAAACTAATTCACATTTCTTGCGACCAAACAAATTTGACCTTTTGGCTACGCAAATTTGTCAAAGACTGGCAATATCTGAAAAGTTGGGACAAAACTTCCTGTAAATCAGCCATACCGAAGAATCTCTGAAGTTCTTCCTGGTACTAGGTGTGGGGACCTCAATTGCTTCAACGTTAGCCTTGACAGGCTTGACATTGCCTTGACCTACTACATGGCTATATGTGACATTTGGCCATGGCAAACACTTACTTCTTGACTACTAAATGACTGCAGTCTGCTTTCTGACAAATTCTGAAACAAGCGATGGAGCTGCCCAAGGTGTTGTTCCCAAGACTGACTGTACGCAATCAAATCATCAACATAGGCTCACAGCCTTCATTCAGCGACTATATGATTACCATCTTGGAGGTTTGCCCGGTGATTTTCATACCGAAGGAATAACACGATAATGAAAAAAAGCCCATCCGGGGTGCAAAATGCCGCAAAAGTGCTGTTCGCACGATCAGTAAGGCGGAACCTGCCAATTCCCCTTCAAAAGGTCAAACTTGCGACATTACTTTTTGAATGCCAATTTTGTTTCAATGCAACTCCATACGAGGTTATGAAATGAATCAGTCTGTGAAAATTTGATTTACATGATGGAACCAAAATACATGGGGGAACTCCATCACTTTGATGCTTCAATTATTTGATTTTCCAACATGAACTGATATCTCGTTATTGAGCTTGTTCTTATGTAAGGATATTGACTCTTGTAAGGAGTCAATCAACATCATGATAAGCAGCAGTGGATCTACTAAGGACATACAGGGAAAAATATCCTCAAACTCATGAATCAAACTCCTTGATTTCAAAATGTTGATTTCTGAAAAGGGCCAATAGTTTTGTATCCAAATCTTGAAGCACATCTGAATTTGCCAATTGATGAATATTCATGCTGCTTGTCATCATTGTTGCATTGAACATCTCAAATTCATGAGTCATCGCTGTGTTACTGTTATTCAGTAGGACTACAGACACACTGGTTTTTGCACTGCCCATATCATTCTAGCCTACATACTCATTCAGCATATTTACATGACACAATTGCCTCCTTCACGCCTATATGGCGTTTGACTAGGGAGTCAACTTCATTTACTTGTGGAAGCGGAACTGTATAAGGACCATGGTATATGGCCTGCAGTGGATGTCCACGGATTGGAAACAAGACTAACTCGATCTTCTGGCCTAATTGACCCTAATCTTGGCATCTTGATCATACCACGTCTTCATTTAGGTCTGGGCTTGCTTTCAAATTCCCCCTGGCAATTTATTTGCCCTATAGCCCTATACTTGATTTGGAAACATAATCCATAAGGTTGGTGTCAGTTTCATCATTCAGCCATGTCTCCTTTAGGAGTTTCAAGGGACCGCAGACACTGTAAGTCGAAAAGCTAACTCAATGGGACTGAAACCTAGGGTGTCCTGAACTGCCTCCCTTGCAGCAAAACCAACAAACAAGTGAACTCCCTCATCCCAGTTCCTTTCAATTTACAAACAGTTAAGTCCTAATCATATTCTTTCGAGAGTTGATGGAAGTCTCTCTACAGCTCCTGGGGACTCAGCATGGTGAGGCATGGACAAATAGTGCTATCCCTAACCTCATAATCACTGACGGAAATCAGGCAAGATGTAAATTGGACCCTTGACTGATGAATGACTTAGTAGGCCTACAAGGAGTGACAAAACTTGCCGCACGCCTTCCACTACGGTTTTAGCCTTAAAATATTCCCTTAGGGTATGGCCTCAGGAAACCTGGTAGGGCACAATGATAGTAAGTAGGTACTATTACCCCCGGACTTAGTCCTAGGGAGAGGTCCTACACATTCAACTATGACCCTACTAAATCGCTCTCCGAATGCCGGGTGGTAGGTATCGGTTTTCAGAGGAGCGGGCGGACTCTTTCCGATTAGGCTTGCCCACAACTTGACAGGTATGACAAGATCTACAGTATCAGAAACATCTTTTCGAAGGTAGGCCACCAAAAGTGGCTCAAAATCCTATCATGTGATATCCTAAATGTCCTGCCATGGGACATCATGGGCAATGCTGATGACCTCCCTGTTGATAAACCTTTGGAACAACTATCTGATGAACACAATTTCCACTCATCATTTGCGGGATGCATCAGGTGGACTCCATTTCCGTGCATCAGCACACCATTGTGTTGGTGTATAAACAAACGGAATTTCCTCAGCTCCGGCAGGTTTTATGCCCGTGACTAAGAGTATTGAGTGCAGGTTCATTCTCCTGTTCAAGAAACTAACGTGCTATGACTCAAGGGATCATCATCATTATCCCCATTGCAGACCTGCTCAGGGCCCGAACTCTTGTTTTGAGAAACCTATTCCCTGAAGAGGGAAGTTGACTGGTGCATCTAATTTTGGGAGGAAACGTGTCTCTAACATCTAAATTAGGGACAAGGTCTTCATCATTACGATCACTACTTGCTTCAAGCATGGCTTTCATAGCAAATCTAGGAGTAACTGCACAGACGGAATAAATCTGCAACTATTCATTCCTCACTTATCTATGTCTGTGCAAGGGATGTGGGTTAACAATTGGTTCGGGATGTTACTTTCCCGCCTGCCCAAATCATTCCTCTAACAACATTGAAAACCTTTGACGGGAAAAGTCCGGTCTTAGTCCATACTATGCTGACCTGCAGACCAAATCAGACTTCAAATTTCACTTGTGAAGAGGGACACTAATAATACCATGCCTAGACTTGTCAAATACATCTGCACCTGTGAGCTGAACTTAACTAAAGGGCAATGACCCATCCAAAATTTACGACTTGGCCACAACATGTATCAAGACATGGATCTTTGATAGGTTTTTGGATCAACTTTGTCACCATCAAGCGACACTGAAACCCTCAAAACACATGTTTCAAAGTCTTCCCTAAACGTTCTCAGACTCAGCATATTTTTGTTTTAATAGCCGGGGGAAACTAACTTGTGGTTAAGGGACACAAGAACAACCTGTGGGGCCAACTTTGCTTCATGGCCATCTTGCTTTCTTCACATCAACTTCCAAACAGCTTGCCATAAAACATGACCCCATGAATCCTTGGCAATATGGCAAGTTATATGCTGACTTAAAACCATTCCCTGATTTTGGTTTTGGCACAGAAGGACCCTATTCCCCTGACTGGAGGAACCTGAGGATTTCCTTCTTTGGTAGTACCATGACTTTGAATCGATCTACCTTTGGTAAGGCCTTATTTGAATTTGAAAACTCTTGTAATTCTGACTTGACTTATAGCGCCAACCCAGAACAGTTGCTGGAACTCAAACTAGTGTGAGGGCGTAATCATCTTCTATTTGTGGCTGCATTTTTCAAATCTGTGATATCGCGTTTCATCCAACTGAGTTTTTTATGCCGCATGATATTGCACTGTTTGTGAAGCTGCTCAATTAAACCCAAATGCCCTAAGTTGATTGAAGTCTTGGTTTCACTTTCTTGGAAGTGAGCCACCTATCCAAACATTTGTTCCTGAACTCTAGCAACCTCGACATGAGTTGATCTGCAAGTTTTTTCGCATTCCGAAATTTTTGCCCTATACGCCTCTAGGACACTAACCATAGCCTTAAGATAGATGCTTACTACTTCATCATCACACACTGATCAATGATAGGATGAGTAGATCCCTCTAGATTCCAATAAAACACCAGCTTGAAGCATGTTGTCCATTGCTCTTTAGGCCACTTCATACTTCGGCACAATTCTTCTCGAAGTGCACAAAATACGTTTCAAACTTCTGTTTCCCGAAAGTGTTGGAACCAATTGATGGTCCATAGTGGCATCAAAACCGAGTGTGAGGAGGAGCCTGATGTGCCCTTTCTAACTTTCGTGTTCTAATTTTGTTTTGGCTTCAATTTCGGACAATTTCATTCTTTCCATTGTAACCATCTTCCTTTTCTTTGTGTTCCATGTAATTTGGCATCTAGTTCCGGTTGTTTTAGTGCTTTTCTAATCAGGTTTTCTTTAATTGTAATTTGTCTTGCCTGTCCTTCCTCCTTTTCTAACTTTGCTGTTCTAAAACCAAACATAGCTTGTCTTTCTTGCTCTTTCTCTTGCCATTTGTATTGGCCCATTTCTTAATTGCCATTGCATCTCCAACTGTTTCAGTTTCAAAGCATATCTAACTCAGACCTCAATTTCAACTTATACTTTCCAAACATCCCTATCTAACAAACTTCTTCAAACAAGACGTGTATCAACTGATTTTATTACACGGTTCTCATGGAAGCCTGAACTTACATCCCCCCATAATTACTTGGCCAACGTCCATTAAATCTGGCTTTTTAAGCATCATATAAACGTCTCACCAAGTAATCTGTTATGTCACAAATTCTTCTGCGTTAAACGCATTCGTGATATAAACCAATTCATTACACAATAACAATTATAGCAAGAATCAAAGTTAAAACACAAAATCAAAATTTTTTTCTCGAAATTGTAACTCGATTTTTTTCACAGGTATTCCGGACGAAGCCCCAATTTTGTTACGGTCACCTGACAAGGCCAAAAACCACCTCTAAACTACGGATTCAAACTCTCTGAATAACTAGACAAGAAACTGTAAAACTTGATTAACAAATATGAAACAATAGTATTATTTAAGTGTGTATAACAATCTCAATCAAAACATCAATAGGTATCATCCAATAATCAAGATTAATCGATCATAAGTTGTTATGAATGAACACTAAACTTACTACCTGGTGAGTTGCCGCGCGGGGCTGCAGCAAGATTAACTATTACGTGCAAGAACTTGCAAAGAGGTCGCTGGCCGTAATATTCCAGAGCAAAACTTATTTCCAATAGGGGGAAAGTGTCCCACGGACGAAGTCCTTACTGAAGAAAACACGCTCCTAATGACTCCCGATGATCGGAGGTGAACTAAATATAAAGTCCAAAGTGCTGTAGCTTGTTTATTCCTTGGATAACTCAGAGGCCACGAAATACGGAAACAGAACACGGTACAACAATTCGGACCCGAAAACTGTGGAGCTGTGACACTCCGACAATGTTGTCCACAAAGGACAGTGTAAACCCTCCTGTCACAGTCAGCTGGATTGTCACATATTGGAAACTCTGCTAATAACCTTGGAGCACGATTGTTAGATATTCCTTGGAGTAATGAGTTGTGACTCTCCCCTCATCTCTTTACACCAGAGCTTGTATTATATCCTCTCAAACAATACTAGAAGGATATGGTCCTCTCTATAGGAGTCATGTGCTAAATGTTAGTCCATTACATCATAAGTCGGAAAGGCCTCTACCATTCCACATGTTCTGCATAGATTTGGGATCCCATAGCAGCTACTCACTGACTTTGTAATTATACAGCAGTGCGCCCCCTGATGTCAGATCCTACCACTTGGGTTGATGTCCTAGACTCCAGAACTTCTAATTTAATCACTAAAGGTTGCTAGGAACGCTTCTTCCGGTTTTTCTGTTTTTGCTGAGATCTCGTTTCATTCTATTTGCGTCACACACACCAGTAGGCACATTAAACACGGTATATTTATATCAGTTACGTAGATTAATTTTAATATTTATGTGCTAATGAGGACTTAATCTACTCAAAGTGCAAATAAATCTTGCTAATTCTTGGGGGCCGTAACAAGGGATGTGTTTCCTTGTACATTATACCCAAGCAAGCTGTATACAATGCGTAGGTTTCCAGCGTTTCCATCCAAATTGGTAATCATTATTCCAAACCTAATGTCATAATTCTACACTGAGAATATTAATTACGTCAAATAAAGGTCTTATTTGGGACTAATGAAATATTAGTCTGCTCATTTTTTTTTATAATTAAAAAAAATAGTGCCTAAAAAGTGGTTTGATTAAAAAAGAACGCCTTTGAATGATTTTTTTTCGGATTAAAATTTTTATAATGCAAATATTCTACAAAATTGAAAATTGGACTTTTTAATTACAAAATTCGTCAAATGGAATAATTAGCAATGGCCAAGGTACTAAATCGTCATGTTGCGCTGGACACTAATTCTCAAGTCCAAATGCACTAAACTAATTCTAGTCAATTAATTGGCCATTGACCAAAATAAAAGATCGTTAGCATTAATAGTCATGCTTAAATGAAATTTAGACAGGGTATATGAAAATACTTTGTAATCATGAAGAACTACTTTAAAAATATGGGAAGTTTCTTACCAGCATAGCAAAATGTTTCCAGCATTGAAGTATTATGAATGAATGATTTATGAAAACAAGTTGATTTGCATGACTAATTTTAATAGTCAAATAAGACACGTTTTTTGGACAATTAATATTCTACAGGTATATTACTTGCATATGATTTAAATGAGATTGCCCACAACAGTCGAGGCGCTTGATGCACATAATAAAAAAGTAATTCGGGTTGAAAAAATCCATAAGGGATAAGTGTCCCGAAAGAAAGAAAATGCTAAACGGACTGACTGTACATTGATATTATTCCATTTTATGCAATAAAAAACAAATTAACAGTTCGGATACGCCCGGTGAACGTTAAAACATAGTTGAAAGGTGATTCAGAGATCCTGAGGAGGCGGCACCCAACTCAATTTCCAAAAATCGTGTTTTTGTATGTACAATGCTGTCCAAATACTAATCACTGGGTGAAATTGCTAAGCTTAAATCGCCTGCATATAGAAAATCAACTGTTAACAATATGACAGCATCTCCTTACCCATCGCAGCAAACTATTACCCATCTTTAACTGTACGGAATTAGTGTGGAATTTGACAAGTCTAATGACTAATGTCCCATCAGAGTCAACTGTATTTGCAATTAACCATAAACTTTCATTCTGAACCTTTCTCGCGTCAGACTTACATCAATGAAACCAACGATCACCATGCGATCCGAGCACTCGTCACCTCTCGTTTCGATTATGGGGATAAATTCCATCTACAAGGTTGCTCTGCAAAAGAACTCAAACACCTTCAAAGGCTTCAAAACAAGGCTGCTAAGGTGATCTTCATGGCAAAAAGCATGCAATGCATCTCCCCTACTCCGCAAACTCCACTGACTCGGTGCTGTGAAAGAATGGAGTTAGCACCCCTTAACTTTTTGTTTTCAAATGCCCGTAAGATAGTGCTCCATCTTATTTAACTGAACTTATCGTTCCTTATCATCCAAACCGCAGTGGTCTTCGTTCCAAGTTCTGACAATACCAACGTCTTGCTAACCACAGAAATTTGTGTTTTCTGACAAACGGTTTTATGCAAGCTGACACCGAACTCGTGGAACAATTTCCCTTAACCATCCGCCCATGATACTTCACTCAGGCAGGTCAACAAGTAACCTTAACACTAAGGCCTAAGGGGGGGGGGTCCATAGTACACAAGATTTGTTTTTCGGCTATTTCTACCGACTCGCGCAAAATATTTTCGCACTCTATTTGTTGAATTGTGCAGATATCGATGCGGTCTTCTTTCCATAAAAAAATTGTACTAAAATATTGCGCCCGGTAATGATGATAATTCAGCTGGGTGCCCTAGGAAACCCCCCCTTAGGCACCATACGGGAGTGTGATTTTAACAATAAAAATTTAGCCAAAACCCTGTTGACAGAAATATTAAAAACGCAAGTTTTATTTTGCAAAGATTAAATTTAAAATTAATTAAATAATCAGAAAAAATAATTAACCTGTATGTGCTGAAAAGACGCGATTCCATCATCGAGCGACCTGCCACGCCATTGCTATACAAACCTATGGCAAATACGACACCCCACAAAAATACAAGATGTACAAATGGTAATGTTTGTGTAAATATATGTAAATTGGTCCATTCTAGAGCAGATATAAACATTCAAACTGATTTGCAAGTGTATGCTGGGAAGGAAAACAGGGCCGCGGAAGGAAACATCATGCTACTTTTGAGCGATTTTGACGCATTTCGAAAACAATGATTTCCTCTAATCCAGAGATAACCCGGAACTCATTTTGTATATTGCACCTTTGGACCTGTCTGATGCCCCCTATTCAAAGGTGGTATGAGTTTCATGCGAAAATTCCATCGGGAAATGGAAAGGGGTTTCCTTAAGGGGGGGGGAAAAAAATAAAAAATTCCCCCCCCCCCTTAGGTACAACGTGAGTGAAAACAACAACTAGGCCACTTAAGTGTTAAGACTCACTTATTTAAAGTTCATTGTTGTTTGCTTTGTGGTTTTTCTTGTACAGCGTTGTGATACCACTGAGTAAGAAGCGCTTTATAAATGCCTGCATACATACATACATTACAATACATACCATTACAACTTTGTTAAAAATTCCGGATCCGGAATAGTTGTTATAAACCGTTATCCATGGAAGTAATACTACACAGAAATGTTACTGCATCAAAACGAAATAATCCGATTCATGCTCAATTTCGTAATTGCATTTTGGGCTACTATCTTTAGTATAGTTGACTATTCTCATTACACATGAGGCCGTATCGGCCTCCGTGTGATACAGCACTTACAATACACCTTAGGTTTGATGGGCAAATTAAAAAGGAACTAAGGCGCTTTGCAACCCCATATCCACTTATGTCCAATAATGGTCCAAACTGATTTTTGAATGGTTTGTTGACTACCTCTACTACGTGGACGGTAGTTATTCCACGCTTCTAAAACAGCATGTAATGAAAGCAACCAACAGCATGAGATTACAGCAGAACAAACTGGCCGTAGGGCCCCGGCCAAGGTGATAACAGCACCCAACCATAGGGATTTTCCGTATCTGCGTAGAACAAACAGGGGAGGGCGATAACGCATTATCATTAGTAGACAGGAGTATTGGAAGTGGTAAGCCATAAAGTAGATCAGATCTAAGTCTGGAATAGCATACCCAGAGTTAGAAATGTCATGCCCCAAGCACTAAGTTTGGCTTTCCAAATATAAATTAAAAAAACAGGTTCAGTAGGACCCTGACCACTGGCCTCTGCCCAGTCTAGGCCTATCTTCTTAACTCTAGGAACCTACGAAAGTACAAATCAACAACAACATAACACTAAGTCATTGTAGACCAACTTTCCCAATGCCCATACAAGCAGCTCCTACACCATGGCTATCATGTCAAGAGAGGCACTGTCAGGAGTGAATTCGCAGAGTAGCCTGAAACTTGCACTGTAGAGCTGGAGCGAAACATTAACTCTATCCTATTTGAAAGCACTTCCTGGCAGTAACGCCCTATTTCTCTAAAACACAGGGGAATTTAACATTGGTGTATTATACAGAGAACCATAGGAATATAAGATTTACGTCTCAATGTGGTTTGCATTGCACAATCACACACAGCATACGGGCCATATTGGATTGGCTCTCAGAGGGGGCGGCAGAGCAGGTCTTCAACAGATGCTCAAGGGGAGATCATCACACACATAGCTTTAAGTTGTAACGTAGGGGTCTATACCTGGTGTAATCCATCACGCCATACAGGATATAAGTACGGGTTAGCAACCATTCCTATACCCATCGTTCAATACGGAAAATATTAAATTGGCCTTGATTAAAGGGATAAAAGCAGCGCCGATAATGCGAGAGAAACAGACAAAAATGTGGAAATGCATTTGTAGCTTATAACTTCAAAGATAAGTTATGTACAATTTATATAACTACTTTAATGTAGGAACAAAAACACCAAATAGTGAAAAAATCAATTATGTCGAGGAAGGAATTTCATACCTTCTCACGCAAAATGCCTATTACTATGCAGCGATGGCATCTCAATGTTCATGTTTATCTTCATCATCACTTCAAAGACACTGTCTTTGAAGTGATGATGAAGATAAACAGGGACTTGCAGGAACTCCGGTATAAAGTACAGATGGAAATGGAGGTGTTAATGTAATCTTGAGCAACTTTAATGTTACTATGACGATTATGAATATAGGCATGTATGATGCTTATTTCATTTTTCAGCCAGGGGAAGCCCTGGTCCTGTCTCCACAGTCGCCACGCCACTATGCCCCAGGTGACTTACTTTAACCGGGGGTCATCGGTTGAACGGTGTCAATTGTTTAGACGATTTAGAAACGGGCGTCCAATCTTAAAGAACGGATTGGGAGCCGACCGACCCCAACCCGCCTGCGTTGAGTTTTTTTGACGCACGGTTCTAATAGTATGTTCTATTATGTTGTACGCTTCAAGTAGTCTTTGACCGCTCAAGTTTGTCTTACCGCTTCAAAGTAGTCTTTAACCGCTTCAAGTAGTCTTTTTACAGCTTTTAAAGCTCAGCGCACTATGAGTATGTCATGATTGACTGATATGTAAAATTGATATCATTTGCCAATCCAATTGCAATTTAACACTGTATTATTATTATTTTGACACTGTGAAAAAATGTGTTTCAGTGAGGGGTATTTCTAATTTGCTAATGGGGTTGCAATTTTTCTTGGGGAGAGGCAAGAAAAGAAAAATATGTGGGGGAAGTTGTGACCCTACTTGTTTGCTAAAGGTAGTGCCAAAAACACGAAATTAAAAACACTAGCAAACAATACACAGACACTGGCGCTATTGTGTGTTAACAAACAAGTGTGTAAAGAAGGCCGGAGGCTCCCAGGTGGCAGGTTGCTCTAAACAATGGATGTTTTTAGATGCGGCAAACCGATTAAATTATTCGAATGGACCCATTAAAGTTATTGTACTGCAAAAGGTTTTGTCTACAGTATGCTCCAGGAATTCATATTTTCAATGACATAAAAGAAGGAAAACTAAAAGAAGTCCATAACAAAAGGTGAAAGTTTAAATTTGGTTTTTGTAGCGAATCACTTCAGTTTTATTACTGACAATAATTGCTAAATTGTTCTGCTACCGTCATACTTAGATGTTAGTGAAACGGTTCTACGTTGGTGCTACCATACTCAAAATACCCAGTGGGCCGTACCGACCCGGGGGGGCAGGGGGGGGCAAAGGTAGTTGCCCCCTCTGGCTCGCAAAAAGCGGGACGATGTGGACCAAAAAATCATTTTTATCCCTTTTGTCGGGGAATGGACCAATGTAAGCGTCTAAATTGGTTGATTTGTTTGTTTTTTTTTTTTTTTTGGCAAAATCAAGTAAGATCGGCCCATTTTTCAGCGCGCTACGCGCGCATTTCGCAAATTCAGACTAATTGGATCCAACATAACCGGGGATGACTTACGAATTTTGCTCCATCTGGATCGATGCCTCGGTACGCCACTGACTAAAAATGTGCGTTACAATTTCTACTTCTATGATTATCAGAAAAGAAGCGATTCCATAATCGAGCGGCATGCAAGCTATTGCTATACAAACCTATGGCAAATACGACTACCCCCACAAAAAATACAAGATTGTAAAAAAATGGTAATGTTGATGTACAAAAGTAAATTGTCCTTCTAGAGCAATATAAACATCAAAATGATTTGCAATGTGTATGCTGTGGAAGCAGGGCGCGGAAAACATAATAGCTACTTTTGAGCGATTTGACGTGAATTTAGAAAACAATGATTGCCTCTAATTCCAGACGATAAAACGAAACTCATTATATATTGCACCTTTGGCCTTGTCTTATGCCCCTCAAAGGTGGTATTAGTTTCATTCGAAATTCCATCGGGAAAGTGGTTCCTTAGGTGGGGTTCCATCGGAACACCCCCCCCCCCCTTAGGACCAACGTGAGTGAAACCTTAGGCACATTAAGTGTTAAGACTCACTTATTTTCAAGTTCATGTGTTTTGCTTTTGTTGTTTTTATTGTACAGCGCTGTAATATCACTGAGTAAGAGGCTTTATAAATGCCGCATGACATTAACTACATTACATTCAACGTTGTTATAAAATTTCCGGATCGAATATTTGTATAACCGTTCCTAGGAAGTAATACTACACATAAAAGGTTTACGCATCAAACGCAAAATCCGCTTCATCTCAATCTTCGTAATTTTTTTTTATTTTGGGCTACTACTTTAGTTCTAGTTGACTATTTCTTCATTATCACATGAGGCCTACGGGCCTCGTTGATACAGCACTTACCACTTACATACACTTACCACTAGGTTTGATGGCAATTTAAATAGCTAGCCTTTGCATCCCCATATCATTTCGTCCAATATGTCCAATGATTTTGAACTGGTTTTTGACTTTACTTCTATACGTGAGACGGGAGTTTATTCCAGCTTCTACAGCAGGTAATACAGCACCAACAGATGAGAAAACAGATGAGGCCGTAGGCCGAATGTGGATAAAGCACCCAACCATAGGTATTTTCCGTTTGCGTAGAACAAACAGGGGATAACGAATTTTATCATTTAGTAGACATGAGTATTGAAGGTAAGCCTAAAGTAGACAGATCTAAGTATGGAATCGCATACCCAGGAGTTAGATCATGTCATGCCCAAGCACTAAGTTTTGCTTTCTAAATAAATTAAAAACATGTTCAGTAGGCCTAGATCACTTGCTCTGGCCCAGGTCTAGGAATATCTCTAAATTCTACGGAGGTATACAACGTACAAATCAACAACAACATAAACTAAGTCGCTTGTAGACCAACGTTCCATGCCCAACAATGCAGTCCTACACCAGGCTTCATGTCGAAGGCACTGCAAGTATTGAATTGCAGGAGTTGCCTGATCACTGCACTGTAGCCTGAGGAAACATTTAACTCACCTCTTTGAAAGACTTCCGCCAGTAGCTACTATTTCTCTAAAACAGGGAATTTCAAAAATTATTTATAAAATGAGAAAATAGAATAAATTACTGTATCAATGCGTTTTGCATTCCACAATCACACACAGCAGTGCGTTGCATAAAGGGCCATATTGGATTGGCTTCTCAGAGGGGGCTGGATCAGAGCAGTCTCATCCACAGATGCTCAAGATCATCACACACAATAGATTTTAACGTATGTAACGTAGGGGTCTAATACTTGTTGTAATCATCACGCAATACAGGATATATGAGTGGTTAGCCAAATCCTATGACACGCCAGCGGAAAATATATTAATTGGCCTGTTAAAGGGATAAGCAGCCATAATGCGGAAGATAGAAAAAAATGTGGAAATGCATTTTTTTAGCTTATAACTCAAAGATAAGTAGGTACAATTCTTTATAACTACCTTACCGTAGGAACAAAAACACCAAATAGTGAAAAAATAAGTATTTGAGGAAACTTTGTCATACCTTCTCCCGCAAATAGCCATTACATGCAGCGATGGCATCTCAATGTATGTTATCTTCATCATCACTTCCAAAGGGACAAATTGTCTTTGAAGTGTGATGAAGATAACTGGGACTGTGAGGAACTCCTGTATAAATGTACGCATGAAATGTTGTAAGCTGTATTCTGAAGCAAATTCTAATGTTATGACGCTATGAATATATGATGCTATTTCATTTTTCGAGCCAGGGGAAGCCCCTGTCATTCTTCCCAGTCGCCACGCCACTATGGCCCCAGGTGGACTACTTTTAAACCGGGTCATGGCGGTTGAACCGTGTGTCATTGTTTAGATCGATAGAAACTGGTTCAAATCTGAAAGAACTGGATGGAGCCGACGACCAACCGCTGGTTGAGTTTTGAAGCCACTGTTCTATAGTATGTTCTATTATGTTTTACCGCTTCAAGTAGTCTTTTTACCGCTTCAAGTAGTCTTTTTACCGCTTCAAGTAGTCTTTTTACCGCTTCAAGTAGTCTTTTTACCGCTTCAAGTAGTCTTTTTACCGCTTAAAGCTCATGCGCACTATGATATGTCATGATTTCTTGAATGTAAAATTATATCATTTGCCAATCCCATTGCAATTTTAACACTTTATTATTATTTATTTTGAAAATTGAAAAAATGTGTTTCACGTACGAGGGTATTTCTAATTGTGCTAATTGGGCTTTGATTTTTTTCTTGGGGGAGAGGCAAGAAAAATATGTGGGGGAATTGTCCCCTACCTTGTGTTAAAGGTATTTGCAAAAACACGAAATTAAAACACTAGCAAACAATACACAGACAACTGGCGAATTTGTGTTAACAACAAGTTTAGTAAATGAAGGCCGGAGGCTGCCCATGTGTGCTCTAAATCAATGGATGTTTTTAGATGCGGCAAACCGATTAAATTATTCGAATGGACCCATTAAATTTATCGTACTGCAAAAGGTTTTGTCTACAATATGCTCCAGACTTCATAATTTTCAATGAAAAAAGAAGGAAAACTAAAAGAAGTCCATAACAAAAGGAAAGTTTAAATGTAGCCGAATCACTTCATTTATACTGAAATCATTGCTAAATTGTTCTGCTACCGTCATACTTAGATGTTAGTGAAACTTGGTTCTCCTTTTGTTTGCTACCATACTAAAACCAGTGGCGTACCGACCGGGGGGGCAGGGGGGGGGCAAGTTGCCCCCTCTGGCTCGAAAAAGCGGGACGATGTGGACCAAAATATTCATTTTTATCCCTTTTTTCGGGGAATTTGGACCAATTTCAGCCTAAAATTTGGGCTACGCGCGCATTTCGCAAATTCAGACTTCATTGGATCAAATTACCGGGATGACTTACGAATTTTGCCCCCTCTGGATCGACTGCCTCGGTACGCCACTGACTAAAACAGGTGCGTTTACAATTCTTACTTCTATGATTATCAGAAAAGACGTCACCTGATAATGTAGTAAACATGGCGGGCGTTTTTAGGATAGCTAAATAGTAATGTTTAATTGTTTTAAAGGGCAATATGTGCGTAAACGTAAGAGACTTCAAATTATGCTGTGACATTTTAATAGCTATAACTGCGCAGCATAGATGAAGTTTTGTCTTGCTGATGCTTACTACTTAAAGGCACACCGAAGGATATCAAAGTATCTATAATTATTGCATTATATACAATGAAATTATTTAGATTAGACATTCAGTACACTTAAAGCCTCCTTTCAAAGGTTGAACTGCTTTTCAAGAACCCTTGGGAGAAGATTTCTTGTTTATGCGCAGATTATATCTGCAATGTATTATCTAAATGAATCATTCTCCTTATCATCATTTGGCTGTGGAGCAGGCGACTACAAATGACCCGAAGCTCGTAACATTAGGCAGGTCGTTTTCATTGTCCACCAGACGCTTCTGAATATACGATATATAGCTTGTCTTTTGTTGCCCTGCTCTCCTTCGGCCATGGTTTGGGACCGCAGAGAGCAGAACTCCTACATGGTTCATCTTCTAGCGTCCTGAGGAGGTGCCATGGAAACGATGCATGGATTCGTGCATTACACGATCAAAGTGCTTGACATTTTATGATCCTGTTACAGGATGTGGCAAACGCATTTATCTTGTTCTTCATGTTGACCGACATGTTAACCGACAGCAGGATTCCCATTCACAGAGGAGTAGTGTTATACAGATGGTGTTGAAAACCTTGATCTTGGTACCATTACAGATTGATGAACTTCTCCAGATTTTTTTTCCAGTTTCTAGAAGGCAACCCGCGCAAGTGCCTTTCGCATAGTGGGGTCGCTGATGCCAGAGGCTATCATGGATCCAAGGTATTTTAAAGTGACAGGAGGGGATTTTTTATGATATAAATTTCTCTCAATTTGCACATACCGAGACGCTTCGGAGGAATATTGGACAAAAAAAGAAAAAGAAAACATAAAATTATGCTTTGAACCTCTCTGCTATTGTAATCGCCCTATTGAAAAACATGCTTTGATTTTCTGTCGAGCACGGCAGAAAATACCGAATCATCATCTTCTACATAAAGGAACGGCGTATCGGCCTTATTTCACTTCAAAAGTGATCTAATACATTCCAAACATAAAAACATAGGTTCGAAAAAAAGTGGGGCGCTGCTTTCTGGAAATGTCCTCATGTCTCTTTAAGCTGGATACATGGTTTATTGGGTGTTCATAAACTTCCAAGGATGGCTGTGGATGGTCATATACTCAGTTTTGGGGACACTGATGATGAAGTCATAATGTCCTGCAACAACAGTTGTTCTATCAAGCTGTACCTGTGCATGTAAGATAGGTGACTCAAACTCAATGTAATCAGCAAAATCCAAGTAATTTAATATCGTAGCTGGGTGTCTTATTGACTGACGAGGGTGAGTAGTTATACCAGACTCGTTTTCAGTTGCGCTCTTCATCAGGTATTCTTAAACAGCTATGAAAATGTAAGTAATTTCATTGGCTGATTCCTGGGTTCAATTCGTTTAATTGAACCCAGATAGTACGCGCTGCGTATTGATGTTATTTTTAGGTTGAAGCGCTCGCGTCATACCGCGTTTAGCTACGTTCTCGCGCGCCTGCCAACGTTGCGTCTCGTGCGTACGGTCCTTGCGTTCACTGGGTGGTGGCAATCCTTTCTTGTTGTATTAAAAGCCGTAAAGCATCGCGAAATTGAGTTAAAGATGACCTTAAAGAGACATGAGGAGATTTCCAGAAAGAAGCGCCCCCAATTTTTGTTCGAACCCGGGTTTTTTGCATATTTGGAATGCTTTCCAATGTATTAGATCACACCTGAAGTGAATAAGCTGAATACGCCGTCTTTATGTAATAATATGATGATTTAGTACTTTCTGTCGTGCACGACAGAAAGTCAAAGCACGGTGTTCTATGGGGACAATTACGATAGTCAGGCAAGTTCAAAACAAGGTTTGCGGTTTTCTTTTGTACTTGTTTGTCCAATAAACCTTCGGAACGTTCTTGGTAGGTGGTCTACAATCGATGCTGTGCAATTTGAGAGAAATTCGTATCCCAAAAAAATCTCCTCCTGTCACTTTAAATGATAAAGCTGTTTAAGAATGAGAATAAAGGTATCATTTTGGGAACCGGTACTCTCTTTACGACGAATTGAACCCGGCGACACCATTATTTTTGTGTGGAAGAACTCGGCCTCCGGCATCGTTCTTCCACTTAAAATAATGGTATCGCCTTGGGTTCAATTCGTCGTAAAGAGAGTACCGGTTCCCAAAATGATACCTTTATTCTCTAAGTCATCAGTATACAATAAAGAGGAATGTCGCCATTCAAGACTCCGGTAGTAGCTTCAAATGGGTCGGAAAGGTTGCAATTCACCATGACAACACTATTGAAGTTGTTGTAAAGGAACCTGACGGCTTTCAATAATTATGATCTATGTATACCATCCTGACGGGTAATTGAGAACATGACACTTCTGATGATGGAATCAAATGCCTTCTTGAAGTCGATGAAAATGATGGTGAGTGGAAGTTGGTAGCTCAGTCAACTGAGTTGGTTGCCCTATTCTTTAGGTTGTAGGTGGACTATGAGTCCGGCGGACACTGTCCTGCCAAACGGCTTGGTTTTTCTTAGTATTGGATCATTCATATGGTTTCTGATTCTCATTAACAGTATCTTGTTGTACGCCTTTGCAGTGTGATTCCTCTATAGTTGGTCTTGAGGTTGAGGTCACCTATCTTTGAAAGGGCACAATATAACATTAGTTATCTACTGCTTAGAAGGAGTGGATAACATTAGTTATCAGCTGGTAGAGGAAGAGAAGCTGTAAGATCCAATGTCGTTTACTAAATCAGAAAAGTACTCTTTCCATTCAGCAAAAAGCTCTTTGACACTTGATTGGATTGGATCTGTTATTCTGGCCAGCGATTTCGTTGATGATTTTCCAGGTGTTATCAGCTTCCTGGAGGTCTTCCATCTGCTGTTGAATAGAAGCCAGTTCATATCTGTATGACTCGTTTAACCTAGTATTGAGCTTTCTCCAGGTCTCTCTTGAGGGTTTGTTACAAGGAAGTACCTCTTATCCCCTTTGTCTCTTTCTTTCTTCGAACCCTTGTACTCCCTATTTATACAGGTATCTTGAGTATAATTATGGTTAGATGATTTCACTTTGTTAGCATTTTTATCGCTTTCACGAGGTTTAGCTAAAATTGCCATCAATTCGGCGTAAGCGCACTTCACCACTTTTCAAGACTACGTCATCGACGATGTTACCCAGGAATCAACGCGCTGCCGCGTACACATGAAGCAATATAATTAACTGGATTTGATTTGAATAGAGGTTTATATTGTTATCGTGCTATAAATAATCTCAATAGTTTTAAGTGGATTTTTACGCTTTATTATTATGGAAAGGTAAGGCTACAAAGTGAAGAATCCCCCCTTTTTCAGAATATAAAATTGACTATCTTTGGTAGGGCGTGGTTAGTTATTGGCATAGCATGTTTTATATGTACATTTGTATACATAATTATCACCCGTACAAAAAGCAAGTCTATTCAACGAAAGCCCACAAATGTTCATTAGTGGGTGGTTTGTTATTTTAACTAATACACAAATCTTGATTATTTGAATTAAACGCATGAGGTGAGTGTATTATTTGAGTATCACTCGATATACAAGTTTCTGAACATTAAAAGTCATTTCTTTCATAATTAGTCTGTTGATATTCATCAATATTTTAATGCTTAATATAACTCTATCCTCTAATATCTTTTCATGATGGATATTTGGAAATAATTCTCCCCTCCAGATGCTTGATTATTTTACCAATGTCATCACGCATCACAGATTGATACATGATATCCCCTATATATATTTTCAATTTCCTTAAAGTCATGCTGATAAGTTCAAATAATGCATCATGTGTAGGGTTGCTCCATTTTCAAAAAGGGGTGAGCAGAAAGACATTTGCAACAATTCCAAGAAGAGATACAACATTCACAAATTTGTTTTTCCCTAAATTTACAATTTAATTCAATCATATCTTTTTACAAAGTAAGCGTAGTTATAAACATGCAATCCATATACAAATCAAAGCTAAATGAAGCTAAATTATAAAGATTAAGTTTCAGTAAATGGCCGCTGGAGCAAGCTCAGCAAGTAGTATAAAATGGATTATCCCGGAGTTCTTAAAGCGCACACCCAGCGAATTCTCTTCCACTTGGGATCTAACGAGCGGGAGCTGAGAGTAGAGGACGTACTTTTTTTCCACATTTCTGTACTGTCGGGGTAAGTTTTTCAGATGTAGATTAAGGATTCTTCAGTTAAAAATAAACAAAATATTCCTCCTTACTTAGATGTGTGCGTCTATATCTTAGAGTAGATTATGTGGTATTTTTACTATTCAATCTAGTAACCATTTGATCGGAGCTAAATCCAGGGATTATTTAGATTAAAGTCTTTTCGGGTTATCTTTTGATTATGATTATGATTATTTCAAAAATTGAACAGCAAAAGTAATTAACTTTAAGGGTTTTTAAAAAAATATCTCAAATCGCGTTCGCACTCAATTTCGGCGCAGGTTTAATTGATCGAAATTTCGGATTAATTTTGTATTTTGAATTTTGTGGCAAAAGTCCATTAAAATCACGCTCTCAGATCTTTTTACTGCTCGGTATAAAAATAATTTATCGGGGGTCTACCATTGCCTTCGAGCGTAGCGAGTTGGATAATTGGAGGTTCCGAAGAACCATAAACGCCTAAAATCTTGTCACAGGAGTCTGATTTTGAATAGGCAGGCGTAAGAAAAGGCGTTCACGTTAGACGTTTATTGTCCTTCGCAACCTCTCTAATGTGCCCACTTTGAACGTCTCAACAATGCAATTTTGGAAAACTCGCGAGCTTTGAGAGCATTCCGTTTTAGCCAAATAAATTTCATTAATGTGATATTGTAAGGATAACCACTAAACGCACCTTAAATGTTGTATTTGATTGCCTTAAATGTAAGAAACCTTAAATGTAAAAGTGCAAATCTTGACGTTTACTACCTCAGTACGTTTTTTAAAAAAGTAGGTCCAAATATTCAAATATTATTGTATATATAATGTTTGATTGGCTTAAATGTAAGGAATCGTTGATGTAGAAGTGCAAATCTGGACGTTTACAAAATCAGCAACGTTTTTAAAAAGTAGTTCAAATATTGTTGTATAATCCCAACACTGTTAAAATGTCGATTAAAATTTTACTCAATGTTAATTAAAAAGGAGACAAAGTGGGGTTTATTTCAACCTACAGGGCGTAAGGTTTACTCAACTTTGACTAAGAGTTTACTCAACAGAAAGAGTTGCTCCCTTTTAAATCAACATTGAGTAAAATATTTCAGTTAGTAAGACATCTCATTATTGTACTCTCATGAACATACACTGTATAATGTTAAATTCATAACACTTGGTGAGACTCCGGCATTGAATATTTGGTGATAAAATGAATACTAATATAGCAATATTGGGTTATAGTTATTCAATTAGAGTATACGACTGGTTAAACAATGTCCGTAAATTAAGAAATTACATTTTGTTAGAAGGTTATTTGAACTTTCATAATACCAATTCTTAATTCTTTAACCGGCTTCTTAATTATTACCCGGAAGTTAAAGCAATAACAGCACATTTTTTTGAAGAGCGCCACCAGTTTTCAAAATTTGCGATTTTTGCACTGTTTTTTGCACTGTTGCACTATACCTGTGAGTGGTAATGCTCAAAAGTGCGTATTTATTATAAAGGGGGCAATTTTGTAATTGAAATTGGGATCCCCATTGTACTTTAACGGCGGAGCTGGAAATATTGAAACATTGCCAACTCACAAGAATGACCTCTAACGCGACTTACCTGAACCAACGGAACAACTAATGGATGAGTGTAGACACGCATATGGCGCTATTTGATGGTTATTTCATATTGGAAGGACGTTTTTAGCAGCCGTTGAATTAGTATCGGAGATCTCCGATATTAATCCTAATTACAAAATTCCTTCTTTTGCGATACATAGACAAGTTCGAGCTTTACCATTCACAGGTATAGTTTACTAACTAAGTACCAATTCAACTGTGCAAAAAACTCAATTTTTTGGGAAAAATTGGAGGCGCTCTTCAAAACAATGTGCTGTTATTGCTTTCAAACTACTACAATTTGTTGGGTTTGAGCATAAATTACATAAAGGGGCACGCTTAGGCACAAATTTAAGGTGCTTGTTCCGATTTATGTGTATTGTGTTCTCTAGTTGATATGAGAGCCTGGCACTTGCACATACACCCCATCAAGTTCAGTAGGAAACAAACTTGCGGTTTTGATGGTAGACGCAATAATGCATGTTGCAAAGCCCTATTCAATACTGTGCTAATATTGATGGTTAACCACTAAAACGGCGGTTTTTTGTTTATATCTTGGGAATGGAATGGATTTGAGGGCTCAAATTTCAGGACGACAATGAGAAAAATACGGCCTTTCATCTGATATCAAAATCGGTACTACTTCCGGGTAAATAAGGGGGTCCCAAAGACGATCGGAACACACACCTTTAAGACATTACATTTTATACACTGAACTTTCATACCACTATATCTTAAGAGTCGGAAGTGGTCGGAACATTTTCAAATCATTTTCACAAGATGTTTAACAATTACGGGTCACAATATCACCCAAAATGCAAGCTTATTTTCTACAGTCGTAGCTCTACAAAGGAATGACGGATTTTATGGGGTTTTCGGCATCTTCTGAAGGGTTTTCTTCTCTATTGGTGACATCAACTTTCAACGAAACCTTGGAGTCTGAGTGTACTTCGCTTGTTCCAAACACCCCTACAGCACGGGGTCACAATATCCAGTGAAAGTACAAAGTTTTGTGGACAGAACACCGCTGCAGCGGTGTTAAACTGTCCACAAAACTTTGTGACTGTCACTGCATCGATACAACGCTTGCATCCTTGAGCATTTTGAGATAGGGAAGGGGTAAATTAACAATGGGAAAATGTGTAAACATTTCGTATCGGCTTGTTTATCTGGTACTAAGGATTAAAAAAGGATAGTTTCCTATATGCACAACCTTTTCTCTTTGTATAACAGGCCTATAGGCTGTTCAAGGTCTCAAGGGGTAAATATAATGATCCGATTTGTTTAAAATTGGTCTCAAATTGTTTTATAGGAATGTTACAATAAGAAATATACATTTACTTTATGTTAATTAGCTCATAGGTACTTTGCAGATGATGTCGGTACACCTTTTTACATTTGCAAATTTTACCCCTGTGAAATTATTTCAAAATGCTTCCATTATACGCACCACCGCTCTGGTCTACAGTGTTGCTGAGCAGCATGGTACAATAGCTCTCACACAAAGAAGTTGGATAACATGATATACCAGGGATTATTTGACAAGAAGTATTATAATTATGTTTACCTCCTATGTTAAAGAATTAATTTTGCGACCTTCTTATACTCAATATTGATTTCAAAAATTGATAATTTTTTTCAATCAAAATTTAAGGGGGTGACCCGATTTAATTAACGTTTTTAACTTGATTGAATGATCTTGACCCCAAAATCTCATCTGTTAACTTTCGCGCCGATGTTTCAATCAGTTTTAATGTGAGCGTTAACAAAGTAATTTTGTTAGCCTCACAGAATACTGTGTACAATTGGTCGACCAAAATGAGGCACATTTTCACTCATAACATCTAAACTAAACACCCATTAGATATCAGAGGGTAAATAAGAAACAAGTAGCTTTCTTCGGAGTTTTCTTCAGATACCAAAATTTTGACCACTTCCGTTAGATCTGTGGTTCTGGCGACGAGGCTATTACGGACCGTGGACCTTTAATAAATTAAAGCACAAAAACATGCGATTAGGAGCAGTGAAGTTCTGCGTCATACAGGAATGTTTGTATCTTAGTTTTCTTAAAATAGGCTATCAGAGATGCGATAAATACCGGCATACTCGTGTTTCACGGCCCAGTACTTTCTCGCCAAACGAATACGGAATAAAGCTATATTTTTGTACGTGAAAGTTTTGGCGGGAAAAATGGGCCGTATTATACAAATACTACATGGTTGGAGGGGAAATAGTGCAATCTATTTTTCCCGAGGTACTGGCTACAGGCCTACCACCCCGAACCCGAAGGGTGAGCGGTGGTGGGCCTGTAGCCAGTACCAAGGTGGGCCTGTAGCCAGTACATATAATAATCACATTTAGAATTGGAAATAGTGCAATCTATTTTTCCCGAGGTACTGGCTACAGGCCTACCACCCCGAACCCGAAGGGTGAGGGGTGGTGGGCCTGTAGGCAGTACCAAGGGAAAAATATTGCACTATTTCCCCGACATAGCATGTAGTATTTGTTTTATTACACCTTATAAATATTTATGAGATAATGGGCATAAGAAAATGTAAAGTCTAGGGGCCTACCACTTTCCTGCTTGTGAATTTCTCTGTACGGTGCCCAAACTTCCTACATGTAATCCAATGTTCATAGATCAGGCAAGAGTGCTTAAACTCTTTATTTCTGACGATGTCAATATTTCTGATATTTTCAAAGTGCCTTTGGAGACCATATCGTGTTGACTGTAAGCTTTTCATGATAGAAATCGTCATCCCATTTACGAACCTCGGCGTAAAATTACCCCAACAACTTGTCCAAGTTGGCACAATTTAGCGCTTCAGCTCCCGCGACAGAACTTCCTTTTTCCGTACAGTAGTCTGAAAAGATGTTCACTGATTTCCGGACGACAAATCGCGTGTTTTGTGCATCTTTATTTTGTATTAACGCAGCAATTTCGTCGTCTGTCAAAGACGCTGACCGACTACTGGCGGCGGCCAGTTTGTGTTGTTGTTAACAACGGAGTAAGTTCCTTCTTTCTTGGAGAACCGTAATAACTAAAATTGCGTGAATTATATAACTTTGCCTCTGGGTACGATGATATAGGGAAAGTAGTAAAAAATACCGCATGGGAAATAGCCCAAATTCACTGGTGATAGCTCAATCTATCATCCCTGTGTCCGGCGCAATTAACCAATGAAATGGAAGGACTTATGCCCATTATCTCATGAATATTTATAAGGTGTAATAAAATACGATATTGCCTCAATGGATATCAATACCCCCCTCCTTTGACGGAGAGAGAGAGAAACAGCGAGAGAGACAGTGAGAATGGGGTTGCATTCACACTGAAAAAAGGGGTACAGTTCACTCCAAGAAAGAGTGAAATATAGTACAGTGTGTAGCTGATGTTGTTTGAGGTCAGTATTTAGCTGATGTACTTTGATGTTTGTTTTCATGTGCAGACGATCCCACAAAGCAGTATGGGTAGGATTTCGGAGTGCCTCATGGTGCTATTCTTGTTCCAGACCATCAGTATACTGATGGCGGACGATACGATGGTAGGTGTAAACATATAATAATCACATTTAGAATTGGCATGCGTGATTTGCGTACGTTAATAATGTTAATCCGTAAGTACGCATAAGGTTGCGAAAGGTATCATACTTACTCCTTAGGTTTAAAGAGAGACTCCGGAGAGAAAACTTAAGAAGGTTCTTGGTAGATATGTGTGTATTGAACCAAACCAGAAAGTCTGAGCATCAGAGGATATCGGTTGTAGGAGTAACTGATGTTATGTCCATCATTTTAGGTTGACTTGCCTGCCCGGATTGCCTGTCAGCCCAGGGCACTGACATCATCCATTGTGTAGGCATGCATTTTTAAAAGCATGTAGGCATTACTTCACACAATTACTATTATATTTGGATAGGTATGTAGGTATTGTACTCTATAGATCTGTTTCGAGATATTGACCTGATAGGTGCCAGGTAGACTAACATGCTCTTAACGATGCTAATATACATAAGAAAAAAAACATTTTTCTTCTTTGAAGACGTTGGGTTACATGTGTTTTGAAGAGGAATGACTTATATTATTTACATCGGGTCCCTTCCTTTAAATTAAACACGAGACACTCACCTATAACATAGCTAATGCCGTCAAAATGGAATATAAAACTCCTTCGTTGATAATGATCACTTCATCTACCGACAAAAGTAAAATATTAAAATAAATCCATATCTAATTGCTAATGACAGTCCAACCACTAATTCTTTCTGCAGGTAGATGTACCAGAGCCACACAATGAACTTAGTAAGTACCGCTCAGAAGGCTTGATCATAACGTCAGTTAAAAACACACACATATATCTTACATAAATCTCGAAAACCGCAAACAAACAAATTACACTACACAACATCACAACTCGCTGACTTTTTATCACTTATCATTTCAATTACTCTGGCCATCGTGGAATAGGGTACGCCATGTACACGAAAAAGCAACTAGAAAACACGATTTTCAGTATTTATTTCAAAACACAGGCATAAAGATTTTTTTTTTCTAATTATGAAATAGTTATGAAAGAAAATACTCCCGACTGGGACATTAATCACTCATTCATAAACCTTTCATAATCACAACATCGCTCGGCAATGAGAGAATTTTGTATTCAGTGAATTATTTATTGATTTATTGTTTGAAACCTTCTATGTCCGAATGTTTAAAGAAGCTTTATTTCTTTCTTTGATATTTTAAAACAACCACTTTTAAAATTAACCAATTGAACAGTGTGTCTTACAATTAATATTCGGTGGCGTATCTTATTCTAGAACCTTGTCCAATTACTTCATGGAACCTCGCCTTTCTTACTTTGTATTTATGATACGATTTAAAATTCTTCACCAAGTCATTTCATGTTTTTCTACATGTTATGTATTATAGGGGTAGCTAAGTTACATCACATCTCGTCATCATTCACATATATATTTATAACTATTAACTTTCCTCCCCTTCATGCAAAGTAGCTTATTCCATTTTTCATGACTTGTAACAGTATCTATAGTCAGAGCCAGACATAAACCCATATAACGTTGAGTATGATAGCCTGTACACCTGTTGGTAATTGTCTACGAAACTACACCTGCGAACGAGAGTGCTCAAAATACGTATTTATAATAAAATAAGCCATTTTGTAATTAGAATTGGGATCCCATATTGTACTCAACGGCAGAGCTGGAAATGCTAAGTTTATGTCCGTCCATGATGAAATAGTGCCACCTCAAGAAAATGACCTCTAACTTGACTTGTCTGAACCAATAAAACAACTAATGGATGAGCGTAGATACGTACATGGTGCTATTTCCCGGCTATTTCATATTGGAAGGCTGTTTCCAGCAGCCGTTGAATTATTATCGGAGATCTCCGATATTAATCATTCTAATTACAAAATTCCTTCGTATGCGACACATAAACATTTTCGACATGCAGGTATAGTTTACTAGCCAATTACCAATGCAACCGTGTAAAAATTTCAAAATTTTTGAAAAATGGGGGGCGCTCTTCAAAAAATGTGTTATCATTGCTTTAAGTTGGTTGCAATCACACAAACTTTATGAATTTCGTCTCAATGCAATCATATCATCACCATATGATCAGTGTTTCACTTCACTCTAAATTACATGGATTTAAATAAATCTCAAAGATTGTGATTAGGGACTAATTCATTTTAAGATTTAAAATTCAATCTTATAAATTTAAAATTCTAATCTATAATATTTAATTTTAAATCTATAAGATTTAATTTTAAATATATAAGATTTAATTTTAAATCTATAAAATTTAATTTTAAATCTATAAGATTTAATTTTAAATCTATAAGATTTAATTTTAAATCTATAAGATTGAATTTTAAATCTATAAGATTGAATTTTAAATCTATACGATTGAATTTTAAATCTATAAGATTTAATTTCAAATCTATAAGATTTAATTTTAAATCTAAAAATTGATTGGTCTCTAATCACAATCTTTTGGGATATATTTTAAAACCTTGCAATTTAGAGTGTTCATATTGATATGCAATGCCTCATGTATAAAGTGTTCATATATTTCGAAATCATTGCTGTTGTTTTGTTATTGTTGAATATTTATGTTCACCTGTCATGGACTTTAACCAGCGTTAGCAACCTATGAAGAGAATGAAGGAGAAATTGGTAAGTACTTCCAAATCGTTGCATTAACATTTTAGGAAGATATTTTATCATTGTTATCATTTATCTTTTTCGTTGACATTCCGGGATTTAAGGCTACTCCTCCTTCCTCAGACTAATTTATTGTCCATCCTGTTCTTTAGTTAGCGGGTAGCTGTTAAGAGTATAGGAATCGATAACGTCTCTCTTTGGAGAGGTATACTGTAGTGGTAGATTTTATATAATTTGGGCCCTAATTTTTATCCTGTTCCACGGGCCTGACCGACAAATAAATGAACAAGTAAATAAATAATATTTAAAGGTGCATTTCATGATTCCAGCAGCACCTTCTGCTTTATTTATCCATTGTTCACTAGATATCCTTGAGGAAAGCTTAAAATTTTGAGAAATAAAAATTGATTTCGATCTTGCGGTTTTGTGCTATGAGCAATTGCTTGTTTTTCACCGTCCCATATGAAACTGTTCTGTAATTTCTGTCCGTTAAAAAATTACAAAATTGCGAATTTCTTACAGGTACGACCGAATTGGCGCGTAAGATTAGGGACACATGTTTACTATAAGGCTAGCGGTTCATATAATATAAAAATCCTTACCTTTTTAGGGAAGTTGGGGGACGCGGTTGTCGATCACGAAATTCCCCTTTAAAACAATTACGAACAAAAAGCGACCCACTTTCTGGAAATTTCGGAATTAGCTTTCTTTTTACTATCTGAATATTTGGTTCTAAAATTCAGGGTTGCTCAAAGTTTTTTCTTCCCCAGGAGCAGTGTTTAGAGATTAACATTTTCCCACCTATACTTACTCTTACAGGTTTAGTAAAAACCAGAGTATGATATGTTAGCTCTTAGTGTTTACCTGTGGAAACAGCTTTCTTTATCGATTTGTTATTATTTTCTCAATTCTGCTCATTATTTCCCGGGAGCAGTGCTCCCTGATCAGATGTACTCTCTAAATTTCTTAGATTAAAAACTATAATCTATTTGGATTGCTATCAGGGACAAATCCAAGTTTAGATTTAAAAAAAAAATATATCAAAATCCATTGAAATATAAATTTAGACAAATTTAGACTTGTCCTCCGTTTTAATCTAAGAAATTTAGAGAGTAGAAGTTGTTATAGTCCGCCGGTCTCAAAGTCCACCTACAACGGTAAAGAATAGGGCACTGATTCAGTTGACCCTTCACGCAACATTAGTTTCACGCTTCCGTTGTCGTCTATGAAGCCCGGACTATGGCTCCCGGTGGACCAACTTTCACACCGGTAATTCGGGTATTTTTTTCTGTTCTTCGTCATCTTTTTCACGCACTAAAATACTACAATAATTTATAGTCTCCTGTTTACTAAACAGTCGGTTTAAACAACTAAGCCACGGCGCCTCAGCTGATTTCAAACTGCCATAGCTGTTCCATTGAATTGTGACCCTGCTAGTTTAAAGGTGACCCACCCGATTACAACATACATTTTTCTCTATATGCCATATCTAAAATACGAGAGATTTTGAGAGGTGCAACGCGAGATTTTGAAGCAACCAAATATTGTGCCATAATAGTAATTTCATATAGATTAGACACTCCATAGATTTCTTACCATGTAGTTTGCTACAGAGATGTCTTAAAAGAGAGAAATAAGGTGATTTTTATTTGCTTATATTTCAATATAAAACATAGGCTGAATTTCGTATTTGCTCCTATACGAAATTAGAAATTTCACAATTTTTGAACAAAGAACCATTTCTCAGCTTAATCCTTTCAGGTGGGGACATTTTTGATGGAAAGCTTTACATCAGTACGAAATCAGTGCTTTTGATTTTTTTAGGGACACCTGGTATGTGAAATCTCTCGTTGCACCTTTAATGCCAAAATTCCATTTGTATCCGACATACCATTTTAATGTGAGCGGTAATTGTGTGTATTCCAATAGCCCATAGAGTACTGTACTAACTATTTGCTGGTTACCGTAAACAAACCGTAGCCTATAACATCGGAACAGGAAAGAAGTCAGCCAAAATATTTTGCAGGTGAGATGAGCAAAATACAAGCTTTCCAATGGTATCAATATCTTAGTTAAGCAGATAGTGACATATATTGTAAGAATTGTGCATTTCTTTATAAAAGCATGAAACTTGGCTTAAATGTTTAAAACTAAATACTTATTATTTTAAGATATGGAACCACGTCACCGTCAATCATCTTCAAGGTCAAACAAGGTCATTTGGGGTCATCTGAGGTCATTTACCTTTCTGTTGATAAATACATCATTTTTATGCATTTTAATACCCTAATTTGGTACCCTGAGTTGATATATTGTTGTATATGATTAATACTGACATGATTTTTTTTTTTTTTTTTTTTTAGAGTACTGTACTAACTATTTGCTGGTTACCGTAAACAAACCGTAGCCTATAACATCGGAACAGGAAAGAAGTCAGCCAAAATATTTTGCAGGTGAGATGAGCAAAATACAAGCTTTCCAATGGTAACAATATCTCAGGTTTGATGGTGGGAAAGGTGGGGTCCAGGCTGAGCAAAGCATTTAACAAAACAAAACCACACCACGAAAATTAAAATCTATTGTTTTATTAAATGTAGTGCGACAATATTCAGTGATATGTTAACTGAGTAATTCTATTGGGTTACCAATATCTCATAATTTATCTTTAACACTGTGATTGTTCCAACTATATGATAAAACAAACACATTCTTAAAAACAAATGGTATAAACAGAAGTCTTACATTCCATGCAGACAGTGCTCATTTGTTATAATCGAAAAGGAAAACAAGGGACCGCCCGGATTTTTTTTTTTTTTTTTTTTAGTTGATATATTGTTGTATATGATTAATACTGACATGATAATTAAATTAAAATATACTCCTGTACAAAAAAATCCCCATTTTCACATTTAGTGGGCCTATAAGTATAGAATGTTCTACTTACGTTAACAGTGGGTATGGGGTCAGATTTTCCTTGATTCCTGTACAACATTTACTGAGGTGAATGAAAACTCGAGATCTCAATCTTTTCTGTCCTTACTAAGACCTTTCATCCTGGATAAGACCCAAATTCTTTTGTTTTGCATTGCAAAGGAATTCCTACTAGGATGACAGTGTTTTAAGACTTACAATCATTGAAGCAAAAGAAATGTATAGGAGTATATTAACCAGTTATAATACAAATGATCAGTTTCCTCCACTTATGATGACCCTTGTGTTTTAACTACACCCGCAATTTCATTCAAGGTTGAGACTTTGACATGTTTTTATAGTTATTTGTGCAATAGCATAAATTATACAATTGGGATAAATTTGCTGATTTATGGTTTGCGCACGACCCAGCCCATACTCAATTGAGTGCTTCTGCTCATAAAATACAAGATTCCTTAAAATGCATTTTCAATACCCATTTGGTCACCTCCGAGTTGTAATAATATTTTTGTATATGATATCTGACAGGATAATTAAATTAAAATATACTCAGTGTACAACAAATTCCCCTTTCACATTTAGGTTGCCTTTCGTATACATTGTTCTATTACGTTACAGTGTGTTGAGGGTCAGTTTTTTTCCTTGATTCTTGGATTTACTGAGGTGAATGTATCCTCTCATCTTCTGTTCCTTAAACTACGACCTTTCATCCTGGTTAAGACCCAAATTCTTTTTTTGATTTTTGCATTGCAAGGAATTCCTAACTTTGATGACAGTGTTTAAGACTTACAATCATTGAAGCACAGAAATTTATTAGTAACCAGGATTATAATGCAAATGCCGTTTTCCCTCTCACTATGAATGACCCTTGTCTTTTAACTACAACCCGCAATTTTCATTCAAGGTTTGAGACTTTGACATGTTTTTTAATAGTTATATGTGCATAGCTAAATTATACAATTGGGATAAATTTGCTGATTTATGGTTTTCGCACGATCCAGCCCATTGTTCTCAATTGAGTGCTTCTGCTCAGAAAATTCAGATTCCTTAAATGGTACCGCTGTGGTGTGACTACCCTGCTATTTGACCTGCTATCAACCCCGTCTTGGATCAAATCTATGTCTCCAGCCCTAATCTACTAATGGACACAAGCACCATGATTTCACTTCCTTCCCCCTTTAAAATGTTACCACCATAGTTAAATATTAATATTAAGTGTGGCTTTGGGTGATTAAAATGTGATTTGACTTGTAGCATTGACAGATATCCCCGGTGACTTTTCCCCTGTGTCTCTTCAATTACATGTTGAGGTTATGATAAGGTGCATTTCATGATCAACAACCTCCTCCCCCCCCCCCCCCCGAATTACAGATTAAGTTTAAGATATTATATATCTGGACCGTTGGCCTAGTAATCCATTGTACCAATCCGATGTGCAAATTTGGTTTTAATCGTAAGAATTTGCAATGTTGTATTTTCTGTCATAAACGGACAGAAATTTCAGCACAATAGCCTATGGGATCGTGGGAAACAAGCATTGCTCAAAACTCAAAACCACAAGCCCGGGATCAACTCAAATTTGATTTAATAAGCTATTACTTGTGAATAAAAGGGAAGGTGTGCTTGCTCCTAAATGTAAACGGTGAAATTTCACTCCTTAACAGAATGATGGGGGAAACTCTTGTAAAACACTCAAACCAGAGGTTTGTACTAAAAAGAGGGAATTCCACTCAAAAAGAGCAAAAATCACTCAAAAAGAGGGGGACAACACTTTTGAGGAGTTTTTTTAACGAAGGACAACGAAAACGAGGGGAATCCACTATTTTTGGTGATTTTCACTCTGAGTGGAAAGTCGATCCTTTTAAGTACAAACATCATTTAGAGACGTGGAATTTGCAAATGCACCTTTAATGTATTACGCTTAAAGAGATAAGAGGACATTTCCAGCAAAAATATGCCCCTCCCCCCCCATTTTTAAACAATGTACCAGTATAATTAATCAAACCGTAGGAATAAGCTGGTTAAAAAGCCATCTTCATGTAATATGCTTTTGTATTCTTTCGTGCATGTTCAGATATCCAAGGATACTTGTTTAGGGACCAAATCAGGACAGCAGGCAAGTTCAAAAAACTTATTTTTTTTCCGTTTGTTCAATTACCTTCGAAATGTCCTCGGTTGGATGCACATACAAAGTGCAACTTTACAGAGATTTGTATCCTCAGAAAATCTCCTGAGTCCCTTTGAATGAAGAGACTGTTTCGATAAGTCGAAATGTATGTCAACAAATAGATCCATGAAAAATGTTTATAATGGATAGAGTTGAAAATGCAACCTTGTGGTTCCTGGTCAAATTTTTAAATAAACAAGAGGAGCAAAGGCCCTAGTATTTATTTTTACTATTTTTTCAAAAGACAAATACACCGTTTGTGGTGTAATGAACAATCCCAAATCAAACCTAAATTCATAATATTGCAAATCATTCTAAACATGTTAGGAAATTCAAATTCAGAGGAACAGCTTTGTAAGACTATAGCTTGGGTTATTTCTTCTTGCATGTTTAGTTATTGCGGACTTATTTGATCTTCAGCACATTTTGCTGTACTTAAAGGTGCTTGTTCTGATTTAGGTGTATCGTGTCCTCTACTTAATATGAGGGCCTGGTACTTGCATACACTCATTGCCAGGTATCATGGAAACAAACTTGTGGTTTGGTTGGTATATAGGAAGTGATAATGCACTGTTTGAAAACGTCCTATTCTTTTTACTCTGCTAACATTAATGGTAACCATTAAATAGCAGTATTTTGCCTCTATCTTGAGAAAGAAAAAGAAATGGAAATTAAAAGACTGAAATCTCAGGACGACATGAGCAGATACGGCATTTCATCGAAAGGGATACAATTTCCAAGGTACGGCGGGGTCCAAAAAACCACGTCACCGTCAATCATCTTCAAGGTCACACAAGGGCATATGGTGGTCATCTGAGGTAATTTAACTTTCTGTTGATTAAATAAATCATTTTATGCATTATTTAATTTTTTATTTTTTTTATTCTTTTTGTATTTGTGATTTTTGTATATGATTATAATGAATTATAATTAAATAAAATATACTCATGTACAAAAAAAATCCCCATTTTCACATTTAGTTGCTTTAAGTATTAAAATGTTTTTCTAATTACGTTAACAGTGTGTATGAGGTCAGTTTTTTCTTGATTCTTGGTGTATTGACGGATGTAATCTCTAAATCTGTACTGTCCTTTATAAGACCTTTCATTGCCTGGGTCAAGACCCAAATTCTTTTGTTTTGCATGCAAAGGAATTCCTACTTGGATGACAGTGTTTTAAGACTTACAATCATTGAAGCAAAGAAATGTATTATAGTAACCAGTTTTATAATGCAAATGGCCAGTTTCCCACTTATGATGAACCTGGTCTTTTAACTACACCCGCAAATTCATTCAAGGTTGAGACTTTGACATGTTTTTATAGTTATATGTGCAATAGATAAATATTACCAATTGGGATAAATTTGCTGATTTTTTATGGTTTGCGCATGACCCAGCCAATTGTACTCAATTGAGTGCTCCTGCTTCATAAAAATTCAAGATTCCTTAAAATTGTACCGATTTGTGGTGTGATCTACCCTGCCCTATTGACCTGCTATCCCCGTCTGATCCAAATTATGTATCCATGCCCTATCTACTAATGGACCACAGCACCATGAATTTCCCCCTTTTTAAAATTATACTAGTGTAATATTAATATTAATGTGGCGTTTGGTGATTAAAAGGTGATTGACTTGATAGATTGACAGGAAGTGTATCCCCAGTGAGCTATTCCCTGTTGTCTCTTCAATACATGTGATGGGTTATGATAAAGGGGCATTTCATGATCAACAACCCCCCCCCCCCCCCCCCCCCCCCCCCCCCCCCCCCCCCCCCCCCCCCCCCCCGAGTTACCCATCTATAATTTAGAATATTTATATGATCTGGACCGTTGGCCCTAGTAATCCATGGGTATACCAATCCATGTGCAAATTTGGTTTTAATTCTGTAAGATTTGCAATTTTGTATTTTCTGTCCATAGACTGACAGAAATTGCAACACAATAGCTATGGGATCGTGGGAACAAGCATTGTGCTCAAAACAAACAAACCACAAGCCGGGGATCACCGCAATTTTTTGTAATAAGCTTTACTTGTAATAAAATGGAAGGTGTTTTTGCTCTCTAACTGTAACGAGTGAAATTTCACTCTTAAAAGAAAGAACTCTTGTCAACCACTCCAAAACAAGCGGTTTGTACTTAAAAAGAAAAGTTTTTTATTTTTTTTAGTAAAATTTTGAAAAATCACTCCAAAAATAGTGGTCAACCCTTTTGAGGAGTTAAACGAAGGGCAACAGCCACGAAAACGAGTGGAATCCACTATTTTTGGAGTGAGTTTCACTCTTGAGTGAAAGTCGCTCCTTTTAAGTACAAACATGCTCATTTAGAGAGTGGAATTGCAAAATGGCACACCATTTAATTATTAACTTACCGCGACAAGAGGACTTTCCAGCAAAATATGCCCCCCACTATGCCCCCCCCCCCCCCCATTTTTTAAACAATGTTACGAATTATATTAATAAACAACCTGGAGGGAATAAGCTGTAAAAGCCATCTTCATGGTCAGAATTATGCTTATTTTGTATTTTCTGTCTTCATGTCGATAGATCCAGTATACTGTTTATGGTACCAAAATCAGGCAGGCAGGCAAGTTCAAAACTTATTTTTTTGGTCTTTTTTTTTCCTTTGTCATAACCTTCGAAATGTCCTCGGTTGGTAATCTACAACAAATGCAAATTTACAGAGATTTGTATCCTCAGAAAATCTCCTTAGTGTCCCTTTGAATGAAGAAGACTGTTTTCGATTAAGTCGAAATGTATTCCAAATAGAATCCATAAAAAATGTTTTAATAATGTGTTAGAGTTAATGCAACCTTTGTGGTTCCTGTCAAATTTTAATAAACAAGCGGAGCAAAGGCGACTATTATTTATTTAATAATAACGATTTTTTTCAAAAGCAATAAATAAACCGTTTGTGGTTGTTAATGAACAATCCCAATCAAAACTAAGTTTCATAATATTGCGAATTCATTTCTAAACATGTAAGGAAATTCAATTCGGAGGACCAGATTTGTAAGACTATCTATAGCTTTTGGGTTATTTTCTTCTGCATGTTTAGGTTTTGCGACTATTTGATCTTTCACTACATTTTGCTGTACTTAACGGTGCTTGTTCCGATTTATGATGTCGATCCATCGTGGTTTGTCTACTTAATATGAGAGCCTGGTCCTTGCATCCCCTCGCCATGTATCATGGAAAAAAACACTTGTGTTGTTGGTATATAGAAGTGATAATACACATTGTATGCAACGTCCAGTCTTTTTACTCTGCTAACATTAATGGTTACCATTAAAATAGCAGTATTTTTGATTTTGCCTCTATCTTTTGATGAGAAAGAATGGTTCAAAGACTGAAAATCTCAAGGAGACAATAGGCAGTACGGCCTTTCATCGAAAGTCGATCACAATTTTCCAGGTACGTCGGGGTCAAAAAACGATCTCAAATAATATTATGTGATTTTGAGCTTATTTTTTTGGGATAATTTTTAAAGCACTTTTCACAATCAATAGGTTATTTAATGAATTGCCGCCTCATTTAAACCCCCTCTGTAAGTGACTAAGCCTAAAACTGTTATTGTAAGGGTGGTTATTACGGCCCAACCCTGGGGGCGGGTTCATATTATTGTTACGGAAACTTAGGATTTCTCTGTATCCAAGCATGAGCACCTTAAAAATGCCTCGTCAAATATGATCTTACATGTTTTAGTCAAATTTGACTGGAACACCAATATAGTAAAGTTTGACAAGACTCTGGTCACATTTATCCTGTTTGAGTCCAATTTTGACTATAAAACAGTGTAAGATCCTATTAACTCAACACTCGCGCCCTACAAAATTGGCGATGCATTTTAGAGTGTGTATATGGCACTTGACTCTCCATAACCCTGTATTGTTCATTAGATAAAACTTCAGATGACTAAAATATAAAGTGCACCCAATGCCTTCTACATTACACTAATTATTTTGAAATGGGAGCCAACCAGTAATGTGGGATGTGTAGACAAATTTTGTAAAAAAACCGTTATAGTAGTCTCAATATCCTATTATCAGGCATCAGGCACGTTTCAAATTGTTTAGAATTCAATTGTGTCTCTTTATACGATTGTTTACGAACTCTTGTTTTGACTTAAATACTTTCCTATGATGAATGTGCCCATGACTATGTATAAAAACATTTTTCATTCAATTTTTGAAATCTTTGTACTTGCCATGAATCCCAATGTTCTCAAAATATAGAAAAAACATAGGGCTTTTGCCCAGGCTTATTATATCGACGAAACAAACAAAACTGAAACTGGCTCCGCGTGCGCCCATTGGTTACGCGCTTTATTCCGTGATCGTATATTTTACACTCTGACGGATAAGCGGTAATCCAAATGG
>JAMKCH010022969.1:0-20583 GCA_023653785.1 Ophioderma brevispina
TGGGATTTGCGACAGCCTGGACTTGTGGACATTATACTTTGTGGAATAATGCTGAAGTATGTGTTGTATTTGCTTCTATTGGGAAAGAAGACAGGATCTTGTCAGTCTTGGAATGATGGAAAGAGTTGACTTCAGGAATGCCCCGAAAAGGACCTTATTTTCTGAGATCCCCAAGATTATTTGTGGAATTATGACGCCGCATGCTGTCATTTGAAATCTTCGCCCGCAGTAGAAGGACATCAGAGTTGAACGGCAACGCGATTCTTATAATTCTGGTCATTAGTCACCATATCAGGGTGGGATATTATATATAGGTTTTGCCCAGTTAGTTTAAAACATTTTCATTATATTATATCTCATTAAGTTGTTTTTCGTCGACCAGAAAGTGAAAAGGCGGTGGTTTTAAACAACAATTTCGTCTTGGTCAATTATATTAAACTTGTTGATCAATAATATTAACATTTGTATATCAAACAATTTATTGGTGTCACCCACTGGCCCATCATCTGAATGAACAAAGTCATGTCGTCTTTGGGTCGTTAATTTACCATTTAGCTCCAGAGTATTATATTTCGTCTCGTCTTGTCTCGTTACATTTAGATGATGAACTACGGATACGATGAAATTAAATTGATTGAAGAAAATTGCATCTAATGTGTTATTTTATACTTAAATGTTTAATATACTGACAAAGGAGAAATGTGTTTTAAACAAATGCACACTTTGGTTTTTGGGACAAAAAAAATAACGAGGTATGAAATATAATGAAAATTTTTAAAAAACTTAACTGGGAAAACCTATATTAAAAACAGTAAGATTGTAACAACTTAACGCGCACTGGGCACATTTTCACAAAATATGAAATTCTTCCAATTGCCTCTCAAATGATAGTGTAGGCCATTGGAAGAACAAGAGATATATTTTACACATATAAAAATAGCATACCCGTAAAAACAGATAGGGAAATGATATGAGGATAAAGAACATCCAGGTAATTGTAGGCCAATTTTTAAGTTTTCCATAACTTTAATCAAACAATGTGTTATTACAGAATATTTTTGACTCGTACTCACTGATATTAAAACCACAAAGGTTATACATGTATACCGGTCAAAGAGTGTAAATAGGTGAGAGAACAAAGCATGCGGACGTGCGTGGTCTTGTGTTAAACGCCATTTTTGTAGTCCGTCTGCTGAATTAGCAGTACGCCGGCGACGCTAAATTACAAAATCGTTTCATTTACACATAAGGCAATGATTTGGTCTTAATATTTCGGGGTGAGGGATTTTGTATAATAAAGCTTTACAACCATGCAAACATATCGATTTTGAAAAATCTTGAGGCGCACTATTTTTCAAATGTGCCAGTGTCCTTCTTTAAAGGACATTATCGATTGCATCAATTGGGATGACATTGTATTGCAGTTTGGACATTCAAATCTTAACCAACCAAATTGTACAAAAATACTAAAAAATCAGTGTCTTATATAAAACTCAGATCATTTGTGCACAAGGCTCTCATTTGTTTGTGTTAAAGAGTATTCAGACCTTGGCGTCTATAGCCGTCGTAACGGTGGGTTAAAATTATCATTATTATTTATTAAGTAAATATTGAGTGTCGTTTTTTAGTTTAGTTTTAGTTTATTAGGATCTACTTTTATACCATGGCAACTCATAGACTGATGGTGCGTCCCAACGCAAATTACAAGTCAACGCAACAGTATACATTACCAAGAAAATGAACAATTAAAAACCCAATACCTACTACAAATCACTTTATTCAGCAGTTCCAAGCTGAAACAAGCATTAACCAAAAGGGTTTGTTTTTAGTTAATGGACACTGAAGAAAAGCGTATGCCAATACTAACACAAGTGAATAATAGTTAATGTTGTCTATCATGCTGAATGTGTGTTTTGTAGTGGAGAAGAACATATAACAATTATTAAAATAACAAAAAATATATTCTGTCTGGCAAAAAGACACATTTGATAGGGACTATATTGTAAGCTGAGGCAACTCTGATCTGTGTGTTTCCATGCACGTTTGATGTAGTTCTTAGAGTGTGTATCAAATATACGACCTATATCATTGTCAACAACAAACAAGTGTTTTCCAGCATGAAAAATATTTAACATTCATCACTACTGGATCTAAACCAATACCAAAACATAGTGAAATTGTAGTTCGAGTTCAATTTTTAAGTTATTCATTTGCAATCCTCTCTTATATCAGTAAAGTTGCGGGCTGCATTTGAACATGAAGTGATTTGTGGTCTTCTTCTACTACGTCATCTTTACATATTTTGTATACATTTGCCCGTATTATTGGGAGACCACGATTTAATGTTGTGTTCGAGTGGTAATGTGTTTATGCGAGCCTTACATTTTGGAGAAACTGCCGTAGAAATCTGTAGGCTCTACAAATAATTTTCAAATGATGGAGTACAGCATTTAATTTGCAGTGTCGCAAGGGTTTTTCTTTTCGTGCTCTCCTCAAACCATTATGGTTTGTTTAGGTCATTGTGGAAATTCATGAAAACCTTAACCCAGTTGCTGTTGTGTGGTTTGTTGGTTTGAAAAAATATGAGCCCATCCACTTGAAACAATGAGTGTTTCGCTACATGTGTCAACCATTTCCTTGCAGTTTTTTGTCAATTAGCTTGAAAGATGATAAACAAGGCCACTTGAATAATAATTTTGGGACCTAGTTGCCTCCTCCTATTGAGAATGCGTTAAAATATTTTGATTCTGTGATAGACTGCGTCTGTGAAATGTAGTCCCAACCCTAATTCACCATAAGAGGGGGCTTCTTTGGTAGTGTTTCTATTGGCGCTCAGAATAGTTCTTGCCATTTATTTGAATAGACCTCCATTCTTTTCATGTCCGAGCACTACATACCCCACTGAGCATGCGTAATTAATAGTTGGCAACGCAACAGTTTTCCATAGAAGGTCTCCATAGTAGACATGGTTAAAATTATCATGTGGTGTTAAGGATCACTTTTTAATGTACGCAATTAATCTGTTGCCCTTACAATAACATCTTCCATGTGGACGTGGTCCTGATAAATTTCTGCGAAATTGACTCCCAGATACTGTATCATTGCCTCACTAATAAGTGCATCACCAAGTTTCCAAGCATTTATTACTTAAATTTTTTACCAACCACAACAAAATTAATTTACGTAGTTAAAATTTAATGGTGTATGATCAGAGAAAGCACTGGTTTACGTTCAGTAACTGTTTCAAGTCATTTTCATTGTCCCCGATTAAAACCACGTTGTCGGCCCAGAATAGACAACCTATACGAGAATGCATATTTTTAGAGAAGAGCCCCTAAATTGCTACTCTTTATCGAACGAGCTAATTCGTTTATTTAAATGCAATAAAACTAGCAATTAAGAGCCACATCCTTGTTTCATACCTTCTTCATTATTAAACATATCTTGTTTCAAAAATATCGCCAAAGCGAACCATACTTTGAACATTTGTGTAAATAATTGTTATTACGTTAAATACATTGCCCCTGATTACCCAATCTCCCAAGCTTGTAATCATTAATTGGTCGCGCCAAACACACACTTCAAAATGCTTTCTTGCAATCAAGAAATGCAAATATGTATGTTTTTTCCTGTTCCCTTCTGCTTTCCTTATGGATGTAATACTTTTTAATGTAAATATGTGATATTCACATCGCCTATCTGGTCGGAAGCCACCTTGAATCTCTGACAAAATCTCATTCGTGTTTCAAGAAGTTAGATAAATTTTTACTTATTATTTCATGAGTTTAGAAACCAAACGAATTTGAGGGGTGATCCCTCGATAGTGTTTAGGTCATTTTTATCCATCCCCTTTTTTTATGATTGGAACGAATTACTCCCAATCCAGTTCCATTCGCAGGTCGATTCGAAGATGCCATAAACGCCTAAAATATGAAGAAGAGTGTTGAACCCCGTTTTTTACATTATTCATTGTAATATTCGTATGCTGGTGGATTTGTTATTTTTACATTGTGACATCGCTGTCCAATGATATCCATCCAAGCCATATTGATCTTAATCAAAAATAATTTTTTGTATTTTCATTCGTGGTGTCTGTCACCGGTGTCGGAGAGCTTAATTTTACTTAGAATTTGTGTTATTTGGCATAGTTCCATCATCTTAGTAAGTTTAGCGACATTTTACCCATTGGTTTCCAGTATTGATAAATACACTTTTTTTATGACATTTTTATCTTCAGTAATTGCACATCGATTGTGGGATTTTTAAGAGTAATTAGTGTAGATCTCCTTTGTGTGGGAGTCTTAAATTTTCAGAAATCGTTGCATGACTTGGCCCGCCCCGCCGACTTACAAACATCTAAACACCTGTCAATCCTCTTCTGCATAGCCTTTTTCAACGAATTAATTTCTTTACCATCTTTTTTTTGTCCTTGATTTGTAATCTTGCCAGAGATTATCCGCAACTTCCTTATTGTCTAACCCGGATTTTAGATATTGGCGATGACGTCGGTTTGCTTGGCGTCTCATATCAATTGGATGATCGATATCAGAATCGAACCATGGTTTGCGTTTGCTATTGATGGTCTTCACACCAATAGCTTCATTAGCGGCATTTAAAAGGCGTGTTTTCCATTCAAGCCAAATTGTATTGGTCGGAAAAATCATCAATAGAAAAAACCCTTGGAAGTTTTTATCAATAGACGTTTGATAAGCAGTAAAATCCTGATTAGGCTTGATGTCCCATAAACCTAGATTTACTGGCATTTATTAGTTTTTTATACTTTTTGGGAGATTTTCTGGGCTGGATTTTTAGGAAAAGGAACTGTGTAACACTACCCATATTTATATATACATCTTCATTCATCGACAATCATTTCTGTGACAACAATGTTGAGACAGAGTCAGAAACAAGGAGGTAATCTAAAATGGAACGGCTATATTTCTAAACCAAAATTTTTACGCCCGCTACAAAATCTTGTAGCATTCAAAATTGTTAGTTACTGTCCTCCGAAAAATTTAAAAGCGCTGACCATTTTTGTTAATTTCTTTATCCCGCCGTTGGTTATAACGTGCCCATATCTTCCCATAACCATCACCAAGAAGTATAATCTGGGCATTTTCATCATATCATAAATTTGTAAACTTCCGAAAGAATTTGATTGTTGAGTTCCTCTGTTAAGCCAAAATTGGTCCCTTCAACCGGAAGTATGCACGCACATAGACATTATCTCACCAAGCGCACTTTCACCCACAATCTTGCAAAATCATCAGATTTAAATTACTATAGTTGTCATCAATTACAGTAATATCGTTCCTTATCAGAAACCCAATCCTACCACCCCCCTTTTTAGTACCTAATCGTCGTTTTTTTCCGATCCACTTGTAGTTATAACCCTTTGTAGTTAATCCTAATAGGGAATAGATTGATAGTTTATGACATTGTATATTTTCGTATGTATGTCATTTAATTCATATTTTAGATTGTTAATCCTAGTAATACCTATATTATATATTGTAACCATGCATAACTTGTATTTTTTAAAGAATGTGATTTAAGGTGCAAAACTGGTATATATTCAATTGAAATGTAAATTTAATCATTTTATAATGCTTTTATTTGTTTGCTGGACCATATGGAAGAACTGAGAAATACAGCTTAAGTTTTCCTCTGAATATGGAACGCCATGGTAAAGAATAAAACAATAAAAAACAAACAAGAGATGATAAGCTAAAACATAAAGCTTTTTTTGTACCTTCCGGTGTAAAGTGATGTAGTCCGCCGGAGCTATAGTGTGGCTTTCATAGACGACACGGAATAAAGTGCGAAACTAATGTTGCGTGAAGAATCAACTTAACCGAGTGCCCAATTCTATACCGTTGGCAGGGGACTAATTGAGTCTAACGGACTATAAAAAAACTCCTCCACCGGATTGCCAGAAGGAGAGAAAAATACCGAGTCAAATATCGCGAAAGTATAGCCTTATAATAATACCACCGAGCTGGCTAATTTGAGCAATATTTGCAACAATTTTGCCGAAAAAAAAACCAGTTTGTCTCAGAAGAAATGTGAAATCGCAATTCGAAATGTGTTTTTTTTTTTTTTAGCAAAAATGCTAATGCGAATGCCGTTTTTTTCTTTTTTTTTAAATGGCATTTTTGGCCTACTTTTTTTCATTTTGCCCGCTTCGCGAACCGATTTCATTTTTTTTTCGAAAAAGTTCAACTGAGTAAAACTAAAAAATATAACTTGCAGTCAAAAAACCCAATTTGTCAAACAAAATGCGCACGGTCTTCCGAGACAAAACTTATACGTTTCAAAGTGTAATTTTTTGCAATGGTAGCTTCTTCTATTTGGGAAATTATGAAAGAAACCTTATGTACCTTTCTTTACCAATCCTATCCCAGAGTGCACTGATTTGCATTTAAATGTTTTAATTCTTTAACAAATATGTAACGTGGGAAATACGTTTTTTCGAGTCCTTTATTATGTGAAGCTTAAAGGTGGCCATCCACTTGTTAAGATGACTAGATAATTTTTTCTTGACTGGAAGACATAATTATCGCAATTTTTTAAACATTTTGTAATTGGAATGTTGCCAGATATTGTGATCTATAATCTTCCATGCAGACATCGCACTTTTAGGAAGTCAACTTGGCAAGATATTATATCTCACACCATGACACAAATCATCTTTTAAAGAAGTTTGAATTTGACAAGATAATTTATCTCACAATGACGACTTATCTTTTTAAAGGAAGTGCAACTTGAAAAGATTAAGTCACCATATTTTTTGTCATTGGAGAGCTTTCCTAAGGGCAGAAATCAATACTTTTTAGGGACACCTGATATGTGAAATATCTCGTTGCCACATTGCACTTTAAGCCACTCTGCAAATGTTAACAATAATTCCTGCTATTAAGATTTAATTTGGATAGTTACATGTTGAGGCTCCTTGCCCCTAGAAAAATGTTGACACCAAAGTCTCTTAGTAAGATCGATAAGGTGACCCTTTCAATGAAAATAGCGGTGTAATGTAAATTGCAACCATTGTAACAGTTTTGGAAAACTGCATTTCAAAACCATATATCCCTAAACACAGGTTTCTTAGCAGAATCAAAAGTTTCTCCAACCACAAAGTGCCTAGAACCATTTTCTTGTTCTTTGAAAGTGCCAGAAGGTTTTTGATTCTATGTATAACTATAACTGCTTCCCATGGTATCATCTTTAAATCTTGATAGGCCTTTAGCAACATCGGAAAAGATGATCAGCTATAAGTTTATCTCATCACTTTATTGATTAAAAACAACAAAGGAATTAACATCAAAATCAATGGGTTCCACAAAAAAAAATGTGCAAGACAAAAAGCTCCATCGTTTAGTGAAAGCAATAAAATAGTGGCGTAATAAGTTATAGCATAATACAAATGAAAGTCTGGGCTTTTGAACAACCGTTTACATACAGCATCCCCTTTTGGTTGTTGCAATCCCGAGATATGGCTAATATTCCAAGAGAGGGTGCGGTACCAATTGTGCCACTTTCCACAGAAGGGGATATATCATGTTGATAGGTTGAATAGGGCTTATTGATTTAATATTCTACATCAGACCTACAATGGCACTGAAAGAGTTTTTCATTATCATTTGAATAGGTCATGTGTCAATTTCAATTTGATAACCGAACTCTGTTATTTGTATTTTCAATTTTACTTCAGAAGTGAAGTTCATTTTCCCGTAACTCTTTTAAAAAGCGTGTTATTATTTAGGCAAGAATTTGCGAATTTTTTCATTGTTGAATAATGTCTATGTTTTTCAGCTGAGTCTGCTCTATGTTTATGTTCTTACTTATCATGAAATTATTTTTTATGAAAAATAGAAACAGAAATAGAACAATTGCTTTTTAAGCACAAGAAAATATCAAGCATTGTACTTGTGTGATGGATGTATTCCTTCGAATCAATAAGTGTCTTATCAACTGCGGTTCATTGTTCAGTAGCTACGCATGATTCGAGTGTGTTACTTATCCCATTCTGTGAAAGTGCACAATAGGTGCTTCACCCTCTCTTGATAGGCCAATATCTAGATTGCAACACCAAATCGAATGTCTGAACGGTATTCGAAGCCAAGACATCATTAAATGACGTGATGTAAATAAAAGTCAACTATCTTATTGTTTTCACCTCCAACTATGGTGATTATGCCTTGCAAAACTCATTTTTTTTGTGGACACCCTGTACTATTGTGCCTCAAACACACTTAAATTTTTGCATGTTCTGCTGTCTTAAGCATATGTAAAGACCAACACACTGATTTTTCCCAGGGGGGGGGGTGAACCATTTAGGTGAGTAACAGCTTTCTTCAGGTCTTGAGTTGTTTTGAATACAGAATCTACTGGCATTGCAGTGGATAATCTCAAATCTTTACTTTCAAAGAAGGTTAGAATTGTGAACTTTTTGAGGAAGGATTATCCAAAGAAGGTCTATATAGATAGAGAGGCAAAACGTTACTCATCTTTAAATTCCATCGTCTCGCCATGTTTTGGCCGACCACAAAGAAAACTAGAGTACCAACAATAAAAGCAATGGCTGCCTCCTCTTCTTCCACATACTGTGGGTGCCGCTTTGCATATACACTATCGGTATTGATACAAATTGATGTATGTTTTAGAGGTGGCCATGATTTAATTATAGTGGCACCTGGATCCATTGTGCTCCCCGATACTCTTTTTTCTCATAATGCAATGCGGCCCTTAGGTGAAGCTTTGTCATTGAAGCGGTTTATTTTTTAAAAATCAAGACGACTTACTTTCATTTTCATTCTTTTGTGGCCATGGGAGGACAAAATTAACCACCCAATAACACACCCTAAAGCGCGAAACTCCGAGAACCGCGCAATTCTAATTTGATGTCACCATATTCAAGGCAATAACAGAAAGAAATGCACCTTAATCAAAAAATGCCCCGTCCCTGGGTACCCGATGATGGCTGGGACTTGTATATAGAGAACCAATTTCACATTTCTCTACCTTCCACAACGGAGATATGAGGGAAAATATGTTAAAAATAGCAGCCATTTGAAATCCAAGATGGTGCAACGGCTGGTCGAAAAAAAAATGGAACAACCAATCTGTATTCCTTTGGCCTCAAATTTACCTAAAAGACAAAAAATCAAAATGTAGCAAAATCCATTAACTACCACAAGTATCCATACTATAGGTAGAAGTCATTTCTCTGAAAAAAATGTCAGCCAAAAGGAGAGCTGTCATTTGCGGTAATATCGCTATGGTAAATTAAGCCAAAAGGAGCGCTCTCATTGGTTAGAATTTCTCTTAAGGGGGAAATTTAATCTCCTATGAGAAATTACATCCCAGTGAGAGCTCTCCTTTTGGCTGATTTCTCCTAGGAGAAATTTAAAGCCAAGAGAGCTCTCCGTTGCCCTTAATTTTTTCCTAGCAAATTTATTATTCTGCAAGGATAAATTTAAACTCTATGAAGGGCGCCAGAATATAATTTCACCTTGGAGAAAATTTGCAATTTCTCCATAAATTTCACCTATGAGAAAATAGAATTTCTCCTAGAAGAAATAATTCTATCCAATCAGCATTTCAATGTTGCCAATATTAGATCTCTAAAGAGCGTTTGTCATTGGCTGAATTTCCCGTAGAAATTGAGTTTTCCTAGGAGACATTCCTGATAGTTATGCTCTATGTTTTTCCTACCCGTGGATGGAGCAAAAACAAACAAGCACAACCAAAACAATCAAATTAAAACAAATAAAAGAAGTAAGTAGGGACCCCCGCGAGGTTAGGTGTTGTTATACTCCGTCCGGCCTGAATTAGGGAGTGATGGTCATAGCTTTAGCTGCAACTATTGCCATGCTTATCGCGAACGCCAACTTTGTGCGCTCGCGATCTCATGTTTAAGACTGCTGATAGCTCTGACCTCCACTCCTTGTTAAGGCCGGACTAATTATAATGCAGTTTTTTGTTTTTTTCTTTTCTTCTTTATTATTTTCCACTTCTTACCTTTTTTGTCCCTTGTCCATACTTTTTTGCAAACTTTTCTCTGAGACTGTTTATCTTTTTTTTAAGTACGTTATTTCCGCTCGGTAAATCAAGCCGTAAAGCAATGTTTAAACACTTCATTTTCGTTCATCTTGTTTTATTTATAATGAAAGCAAGATGCAGAGAAAGAAAGCGTTTGCATGTTTCGAACAAAGGCAACAAGACAAAAAACAATTCAAACAAAAGAAACAAAAACAAAAATTAAAACAATGTGTATTGCCTAACGCTGCAGTCGATTACAATTTGTACAACATTGTACACTCACAATCATGTACATAATTTTATTGTTACCAGACTGTTAAAATTCAACAGTTTGAACATCGTTTACAGTATGATACATTATGAATGATACCACACTGCGTATTTTTCGAGACAACACTGAAGTTTCACCCCTCAGGAGGTCCATTAAAGGCAGTTGGCTTCCATCGCGAATAACAAAAAAAGAGCACCTCCCTCCATCGTCACTTTTCGAAACCAGTAGGACGGGAATCTAACTATTTTTTAAAAAGGGCCTAGATGCTCAGGCGCAAGCGACACATCAATTCAATCACCAAAATAGAATGTTTGGGTGTGTGTGGGGTGTGTTGGTGCGTGTGTGCGCGGCGCGTGTGTGTGTGTGGTGTGTGTGTGTGCGTTCGTTTGTTTTCACAACCCTCCAACCGAGGACACACACCTTACTTTTCACTGTATAAACGAACTTCGTTACAAACCGAGGACTCCTCATTTGTAACGATGTTTAAAATAATCGATGTATTGGCAGTTTATTCCGTAATTTTAACGGAAGGCCAGCCGACCTTTATAGGCAGCGACACACAATACAGACCAAAATAAGAATGTTTGTGTGTGTGTGGGTGTGTGTGTGTGTTGTGTGGTGCGTGTGCGTGCGAGCGTGGGTGTGTGTGGGTGTGTGTGTGTGCTCGCATGTGCGCATGCAGTTTACCCCAATTGATATGTACACATATGCAATCTTAAAAATCTTAAAAAGCACAAGTTCTGCGTTCGGTCAAAATCAAGTTATTTAGTCCCTTCACGGTCCATACTACTTTGGGTTATATTTTGCTCTTTTGAAAACAAAGTACAATTATGTATACATTATTTCGATAAAAAGGAATGTGACATTGTTGTGTGACAATTGTTGCTGAAGATGTGTTTTTCTGAAACGCAATATTGCTGAAACCGAGTACTGATCTCACTTCTGTCAATCGACCCGGGGGACTGCTTGCTTGCTTGCTTGCATGCATGCAATGATGGGCTATGGCAATTTATTATTCATTATTGTTAAATAGTAGTACTACTCTAGAATTTATTACATTCGCGTGATAGACTATATTTGAGACTAACTTGCAAAAGCCTGATAACTTTCGAATTATATCGACCGCCATGGCAATGGTGCATAATTCGCTATACAGGGCGTATTAAAAACCCAACAGATTTGTTCTCAAGTTTTTGAAAATTGAATTGGGGGTGTCGCCCGGGAGTAGTACCACCTTAAAGCAACACTTGTCCTTGTCAATGATATTGGGTTTTTTTCACCATTACGTTCATCATAGATGGCTGATCTCAAGGTTTTTCAACAATGGGAGAAAATAGGATTGGGACTAAGTTTAATAAGTAAAAAGCTGTTTGATTCCTCTTCAAATCTCCGTCTCCTCTCTTTTCATGTTCAGTCAGGGTGAGTCATTAATAATTTTTTGCAAGATTTGCTTGTCATAGGTTTTTGCCCAGCAAAAAGCTGTGTAGTACATGCTTATTAATTTCATTTTCATCGGTGTCCTAAAGATGCCGCCTCAATTGACTACAGAGCAAAAGGTCTTTGTGGTACTGAGTATGCTCGCACCCAACATTCAAACGGCATTGCAAGAGGCATTTTCGAGCACACTTTCCTGAACGTGACCCTCCACCCAGAAGCACGATATTGCATATTTTAGGAAGTAATCAGGCTACAGGAACAGTCGTTAAAAATCGCAACAGAAAGGGAACTCTGGAAAGCCCACGAACGTTTCTGATGAGAAACAGTGAAGCAGTTAGACATCTCCTACAGCAGTATCCATGAAATGTTAGTGCCAGAAAAATGGGTCTAGGAATCCATCTGCAACATTTAAATCGTATCACCAGACTTGATCTCAGATGGCAATCCATCAAATGAAAATTCGGCACAACTTCTGCCCGCGTACTTGCCACTACGACCAGACTTTTGTCACGGTTCATTGACCAATGTCGAAGGAAATTGAACCGGGTTCCTCAACATCTTGGTATTGGCGACAGTGTATTTTGGATGAAATTGGAAGTTACGACATTTATGCTCGGGATATGCTCCAAAGGTCAATCCTCAGATTCCTATTTTGATTGAACTTCAGATTCTCAGTCGAGGTTGAAACAAACAGAAGACGTAACTCAAACTGAAAAGAAATATTACAGAATTTCTTTAATTCTGCCTTAATACTTACGTTTCTTTGAAAATGCTTGGTTTTAATATTTTCTACAGCAATCTTAATTCATTACTCAAAATGTAACACTCATAAAGCTCTATATGGTACTGTAGAAACATTATAAGCAAATACAATTTTTTTATTCATGACAGTAGATCAAAGAAATTCTTTAATATTTTATTTATTTTCAGTTTGAGTTACGTTCTTCTCTGTTTGTCAACCCTCGAATTTGGGGTGGTAAGTTGTTGGGAATGTTTGTTATAGGGGCCATTCTTTTCGAGAACAACATGATGTAATTTGCTACCTGAAATCTTGAATCAGCATGTGATCCGGAACTAATGGCAAAATTTCCAGTTCAAGAGAGGGTTCCTTTAGACGTTTTATGGGCTGAGCTCAGGATGGTGCCCCACCCCCATCGCCTGATAGCTGTTAGGAACAGGTTGGCGGAGGTCTTTGGACACCGTGTGATTCCACTGCATCATAATGTGGACTGGATGGCCACCACGATCACCGGATCTGAGTGCTTGCGATTTCTTTCTTTGGAGATACCTCAGAAAAGCAAAATTTTTACCACCAACACCTCCCCTACTTGTATCCTTTCGTCTGAGGATCATTCAATGAGTTTTTGATGCATTACGACCCCAGAGACAAATGATTCGCCGAGCGGTTAGCGAAATGGAAGACGCGTGCTCACCTATGTGTAGAGCGTTTGGCTTGCAGGAGATTTTAAAATTGGTGGTGTAATTGGAGTCCGCAGTGTATTACGCCGGTTTGCTCAAACCGGGGATTTGTTAAAGGAATGATAGAAATGGCTGCAGACTTTGGTTGTTGAACAGATCATTGATAGACCCACTCACGTTGATAGATAATTTTTCTATCTTTCTTTTCTTTTCTCACACGAATAGGCACACGTTATAAAAGCTACCACTGTGCCAGGCACTCATTGCCATAGTATTCCAGCTGTTGAGATTGATTTAGGTGTTAAAAGATCAAAACAAACCCCCAAGGAAGTGTTTCAATATCAGAACGGCAAATATTGAGGTTTCAAGGCTGATCTTGGCAGCCGCAATGATTTTCAAGAGGGACCTATCTCTGTTGATGCAAATAGTCCCTTTGGATTGATTTCAAAAATGGGGTTAGCATTTCCATTGAAAATCATGTCCCATCTAAAATGCAAAAACAAACAAAACCATGCATGATTTCCCCCAAAAACAAACGTCATCAAAGCCGTAAGACAGGGCTTATAATAGGCGGCTTAAAGCGAAACACAACAGGAGGACTAGAACCATTTTTACGCCGTCCGTAAACTGGTTAAAAAACGAGGAAATCATATAGAAGGATATATGCGTGAAAGGTTTGGCATCTACAAAGCAGATGTTTAGCTTTAGAAAATCACTCAGAAACGACAATACTAGTATTTCTGCTCTTAAGAAAGACCCGACTAGTGGTAAGATTATGGATATAGGCCCTGCAGAAGGCCGATTATTAGTAACCAATTCAAGTCGCAGTTTACTATTGAAAATTTGGAAAATATCCCCACTTAGCCTGAAAGTGATGTTTTCCATCTATGCCTACTTGTCTTTGAGTAATACGGCATTATAAAACTGTTATCAGAGAGGATCCAAACAAGCCTCAGGCCCAGATGGGTGTCGCCCAAATATCAAATCACAGCAAGAAATAGGCCGGGCACTCAAAATATTATTTCAGCACTCAATTTGACACTGGCGTAGTTCCAGCAGATTGGTTGCTTTCAAATATTACCCTTTTATAAAAATGGCGATAGGAACAAACCCCCAGAAAATTACCGGGTCGTTAATCTTACATCTGTCTGTAGCAAAGTGTTCGAACACATTTTAAAGTAAAGTCCGCAAGTATGAAACAGCGGATAAGTACAACCATCATCTTTGAAAATCAACATGGCTTTTCGCAAAACATTCATGGAGACGCAACTTATAAATACCAGCCATCAGATTGCGTCTCAAGTCGACCAAAGAAAACAGGTCGACGTGATCATAATGGATTTTGCGAAGCCTTTGATAGTTTCCCCACCAAAGGCTTTTACTGAAGTAAGATCGTATTGGATACGGGGGCAAACAGCGTTAAAATGGGGACTAGAAGCATTTCTGACAAAGCGCAAAACAAACGCGTTGTTATGACGGTAAATGTTCTCAGTGGGTGGAATGTTGACTCTAGTGTCCCACATGGCACAGTCACAGGACCTACAGATTTTATCGTCCTTTATAAATGATCTGCCGAGCAATATAAAAATCAAGCTCAAAATTATTTGCTGACGACTATATCATAAATAGAGTCATAGTCGGTCCTGAGGATGCTGGCATATTACAAAATGACCTATATAAGTTGACATCGCAAGGTAGATGGCAGAAATGATTTTCAATGGCACAGAAATGTTTTGTTTTAAGAATACTCCATGCAAGATCTCCATAAATATATAATTAACCATTAAATAATACTACAATTGTCTGATAACAAACACTATCCATACTAGGAATTACAATTACATCAATCCTACTTGGAATTCACTATTCACAAATAATATCTAAAGCAATAGCACTCTGGGGTTTTGTCCGGCGAAATCTGTACTCATGCACAGATTTGTTAAAATCTAGGTACCACACGGCTAGTCCGCCCCTGTTATGGAAAATGTAGTTCCATATGGGACCCACACACTAGGAACTCATACAGAAGTTGGAAGGGGTACCAACATAAGTGCCCGCTTTGTAAGGGGGGATATGAAGGTACAGTAGCGGTAACAGCATGAAGAAGAACTGATGGTATACTTAGAACTCAGACGGAAAGTGACAAGATACCCATCTTTCATGAATCACTCCTGGGTCGCCCTCGCCATACCGTTACGAAAGATCTTGCGCCCGGTCACACGATCTTCTCGACATAGTCAATTTACTTCAGATCACAACAATAAAAAACTGTCCTAAATTACTCATTATACCAATGACATTGGTAGACTGGAACTCACTACAAATTAACAATCACCAACATAGAGATAGCAGAAATTCAAAACTGAAGCTAATAAACGCATAACTACAGCCAAGAACTAAGACCACCAACCAAGTCGCCAATTGACAAAGTTGCACCAAGTCCCTACCCGTTTTTGCCTTTTTAGGGGTGGTGGTATTACACCAGAACCAGGCCATGCTATGCATGGTGTAATTTCATGCTAAAGAAGAAGATAATGGTAAGTTGAGGTTATTTACTGCAAATCCATTATGTTTATTTTAATTTCTCTAACAGAATTATTTCAATGTCCAAAACTTGGTGTCCAAAACCAAAATTTGAGAAAGGCATTACTCAGCCATCCATGCCGGGGGTATTTGCGAGTACATATCATTGGAAAAGGAGAAGGTGGTAAGGACAACGTCTGCTCGATTGGGCATTTGTTGATTTTCCAACGGTAAAATGGAATTCTAACGTGCATTTTCTACCGCAGCCTCACGGTTCAGTGACAATTACAAATTCCTCTAAAGAGACACTGGCACATTTGAAATAGTGCGCCCTCAAGATTTTTCAAAATCGATATTTTTTGCATGTTGTAAGCCTTTTTTATACAAAAGCCCTCACCCGAAATGACTAAGACCAAATCAGCTTCATTATTGTCAATAGGGCTAGCGGGCGAAGATCCTCATAACGTTTACTAAGGTGACTCACCCCTTACAAGTACATAATTTTGCTACAACAAATTGTCTTGACTTATCAAAATCAGTTCTATCGCGTGTTCTCACTTCTAGTGTGTGCACATGTTTTGCGTGAATATGAATTAAATGTCCCATCTCCGTTTCCCCTGAATATCAGTGACCAGCGATGACCCCACGTTTCCATGATCAGCAAATACTTGGTGCTTTGATAAGAAGAATCCCGCCCGTTATGAATAGGATGAATAGGACAACGGACGTCAGATTCTCTGGGACTGCAAAACCATTGTTATTTTTCCATGACGTTAAAGCTTTGAATTGTTTTCACCGCCGTTGTTAAGATTGAGCTACAGCTATTCATCGAAAAATAAAACTAAACTTCTGCTGGGAGTTTTAATAACTTTGATCGTATATTTTCATCATTTATTCAAAAAAGAAACAAGAGTTAATAAAAAATCCTGAAAGACAAAGTTGTAGATTGGCAGCTATACCTAACATCGTGGTGCAGAACCAACCACCCTACTTAATCATATGAATATTGGACCTCTCTTTTCTATTCATTAAAAGTTTGTTCGGCACCGGTTCACGTCACATGCATTTCATATAGTAGAATGATTTTCGATTTCTGCTATGAACTCAATAAATTGCACAGAATGGGGTTACGCGGCAAGTTTCCGGGTGTTTGTTCTGCCCAAGATGTTAGGTCAGATTTTGCCAAACACTTTTTTTTCTCATTAGCTTTGGTGACCTTATTTTCCCTTTCGAAGAAGGATGAAATATAGGTCACCGAATTGAACACACAGTAAACGCTAACTTTATTAATCGGTGAAAGAGGACGGGTAACTTTTTGTGTTCCACGTAATGAAAATAGCTTAATCTACATCGGTGATGGAGAGCACCTGCAATCTTTTCAGTTACATGGTAATAACAATGACTTGGCGTTCCAGAATAAATAACCTCTGTGAAGTGTTGGTCTTCAACATACCGAGCGGATTTACTTATCAATAGCCCCCGTTATTTGCTAGAGTCAATGAATCATGGTATACATCCCGTAGTCACGATATTCAGTGCATAAATGAGATTACATTAAATTCAATTTTTCGAGAATGTGCACATACTAGAAGTAAACAACTAGAACTGATTTCTGTAATTTTTACGAAAGTGATTTCGGAAGATTATGTCCTTCCCAGGGGTGCGCCACCTTTTTCCTTATCCGAGCCTCTTTTTCGCTTTGGCTCACTGCCGATAATCATTACTGATCTTTACTAATTTAAACTGTCGCCGGGTGACGCTAAATTATCAGCAGACACGAAAATGGCTTTTAACACAATAACACACACTCCGTATGCATGTTTCTCACTCTATGCACACTGTTTTGACCGTGTATAACCTTTGTGGTTTTAGATCCGTGAGTACGAGTCAAAATATTCATGTAATAAGCACATTTGTTGATTAAAGTTATGAAAAACTTAAAGTTGGCCCTACAATTACCTGGATGTCCTTTAATCCTCATATCAATTCCCCCGGCAATGTCCTATCTGTTTTGGGGTTGTTATTTTTATGTGTAAAATATATCTCCTGTTCTTCCAATAGCCGAGACTATCATTGAGGCAAATTGAAGATATTTCATATTTTTGTGAGAAATGTGCCATGCGCTTTAAACCCTCGTTCAATAAATCTTGTAATATCATATAATTTCGGAAATAATTGACTTCCAAATCCGTCAGGGTTAGTGGATTAATCCCGTTGCAAAGCATGTAATTTTACCATAACGGCCATTTACATTTAAATATTAGTGCCAGCTGTTTTGTCTTTTTCCAATTTGAGTATCGCTCTCCTACTAAAGACTAGTACTTTATATTACGCCGGATGTTGATGCCGATTTGACCTCACTTTTGCTGTTAAGTTTGCATGTCTACCCTCTGGGTCGACCTCACTGTCAGACGATGAAGAAAATATAGTTCAAGCACCCCACCCTCCCTTCTTCCCCTCCCCACCCTCCCTTCCCCTCCCCACCCACTCATCCCAGTTATTCTCTTGATCACACACAGCAGACTATTACTTTTGGGGAAAATATATCGACAACTCAGTACAGCTCAAGTGTCAGTTCCGGAAATCATAGGCGTGCCCAGGAATTTTTATTGAGGTGGGCTTGACTAAAGTAGTTCGAACCATGAGAGCGAAGCGACTAACGGGTGGGGTTCCAGGGGCCCGTCCTATGGCCCTGGTGGGGTGGGGTCCAGGGGCGAGCCCCCGGAAGCCTCCTGAGGTTTTGGGTTTTTCAAGACCTCAAAACGCCTTTCCTTGCGTTCTTCTTGCGACACTTTTTGATCCGCGCATTTGCCATAAAAAATCAAATAAATGTACCATAAAATCATTCTTTTTCTTCTTCTTTTCTTTCTTCTCTTTTTCTTTCTCCCTTCCATCTTTTCTTCTCTTTTTTCTTGAGAACTTTGAGAGGGGCTTTAGCCCCAACCCCCCCCCCCCGGGTACGCCAGTGAAATTGAATATCCTAAAAGCAAAAAGGCCATTCATTCATCTCTTTTACAGAGAGTGGGCGTGTTGGTAATGTGCAATCTTGCCTCATGACATTTCCTTGAGTAAGACCGTATTCAATATGACGTCAGCCCCAACATGTAGGTGGAAAATGCTACATTCCAGGACTACAATCTAGCTGTCATCGATCCATGTTTAGCGATTCACAGAGATCTGCGGTGAATGTATGTAGTCACTGGAATTCTTCTATCTTGTCCACCACATGGCTGGCTTTTGATAGGTCTAGTACGCCTACAGTACGTTTGTAAATTTCTAATCTGATGTTACCAATTAGTGATCCAAGTAAAAAATATCTTGTTCTAAACTTGGCAATAAAAAATAACATTTCACATTTCTCTTATATGTAGTGTATCATGCAGTCAAAACCGTCCCCGACACTCACCATTAACACAAGTAGTGCCCTCAGGTCTTCTCACTCCTGTCGGTTCCTAAGGAGGGGGGGGGGCAATGAACTTTTACACTTAACCCCAAGCCTAACCTTACTCTTAACCCTATCTCTTAATCTTAATGACTCTTTAAAACTCAACCTAATTAACATTTTACTATGAGCACCAACTCTAAATCTAACTCTTATCTTGACCCTTAAACACCTCTTACTCTAACAACCTAACTTTATCTAACTCTTATTCTTAACCTAAACCTTACCCTTTATCCACTCTATTTTAACCCTAAACTCTTATTCTAACTCTTACACCTAACCCACTCTTAATCTAACTCTTAACCTAACCTACATCTTAATCTAACTCTTACACCTAAATCTATCGTAATCTAACTCTTACATATCCTAATCTTAAATCTAACTCTTTGCTTACCGTAACTCTAATCTACTCTTTTCTTAACCCACTCTTAATCTAACCCAGACCTTACTTATCTTAACTTACACTCATCAATTCTGACTTTTAACTCTTTCTTAACCTAACCCTTAATATAACTCTTACACCTAAACCTACTCTTACACATACACCTAATTCTTAATTTACTCTTTTCTTAACCTTACTCCCTATCTAACTCTTATTCTTAATCTTACCCTTATTCTTAACCTACTCTTATTCTTAATCCTAGACCTATACTTATCTTACTCTCAATCCTACATACATCTACAAACGGCATTTGATATAGTGCTTCTGCATAACAAGGTCAAAGCGCTTTAACAAAATAGAGAGTAATACTCTTTAGCCTAAACTAGTAATACAACATGTATTGTAAAGATGAACCATGAAATTACTTAACACAAACTATAAAATAAAAAAAGAAAACAGCTGGACAAATTTAAATATCATTGAGGCAAAACAAAAAACTAATTTAAGCACACGATCAACTCTTAGGAATAGATGAAATTTTTAAGAGCTTTCTTAAAATTAACAATGTACATTGGAGTGCCGAACAGAGATAGGCAAAGTGTTTCATAGGCTAGGGCCGCCATTGGCTGAAAGCCCTGTCACCCACTGTCCTTTTTGTGTGCGCGAAACAGTGAGGAGCGTCTTTGTCATCTGCAGAGCGCAATCCTGGCCCTGCCAGATATACAAAGAGAGGTATTCGGACAGTAGATGCAAATGTCCGGAAATGCCCTTGTAAGTGAGAAGCATAAGCTTAAAGACAACGCCCTCACTAATTGGTAGCCAACGGAGCTCTTTAAGGAATGTTTGGCTGGTGTCCTATCAGATCTGAACACCAAACCTGGGCGGCTTTCTATTTCTGCAAAAATCGGAATTTTTACCTCCGAGTCTCTGCCGACATTCCATACAAAAGTGAATTGGGGGGGGGGGGGGCATAGTCAATGCGAGATACAATCAGTGAACGGACGAGATATGACACCTCTCATTGATAAGCGTCCGCGGATCCTGGTATATTGGCGAAGGTGGAAGTTA